>CAJNIZ010008936.1:0-89266 GCA_905231905.1 Symbiodinium pilosum
GAAAATGGAAAATGAAATGGAAACTAGGATTATGTAGGGGTTATTTGTGTAGTATTTTATTTGGGGATACTATGGTACCCAATATAGAGTAAGATTATATCCTCCTTTTGGGTATAGTATTTTATATAGGGAATATTATCTTACTAGGTTCAACCACCAAAAAAACACTACTCACATGTTTGATCAACCTTGGCTCCACTCACCAGCCGTTGCACTCAGTCAGCAAGGGCTGCTGTCAACAGCCCTACACCCCCAAACCCTGAACACTTTACTCCGAACTCTTCGGTGATTCACGGTCACAGCAGGAAGTTGGCAAAGGGAATTTTGAACACTGGAAGTAGCATTTTGGAAGTCGTTCAAAAGAGTGCTATATCCTTTTGAGGGTATGTAAACGCGGGCCGTGGATTGTGGAAGCTACTAGTACAAAACCATTTGCGCTTTGGAACATGAGCGGTCCCGTTTTGGAAGTCCGGATCCCGAGGGTTTAGGGGGTCCCCATCGCATGTATTTTGTACTAGGAACCCAGGTATGACGACGCAAGCTGTAGCTGTGAGAAGTCGCCATGGTCAGCGCAAGACCCCTACAACATCACCACCATCATCATCAGGACATGGTAAGCACTCAGGTGGCGTTTACTGCCATTCGCATGTTGGTCATTGGCGCAATGCCCTTAGAACAAGGATTTTTCTCGTTTATCTCGTGAGCGCCCAAGTTCTCATGAATAACAGTACGTAACGCAGCCCTTGAATGTACCCTAAACCTACAGTGGAAGCTTGAATCTTGCAACCCCCAAGCCTTCAAAGCTCGGCCTGGTCCCAAACTCTATCCCCTCACCCAAAACCGCCATCATCACATGAGCTATACTCTAAACTCCTTAAAGGGGGTTATATGGGAGATTATATAGGGGACTACTATAGACTACTATAGGGCTTATTAAGGGGGAGACTAGGAGTTTAGACTACAGCTCACATGGAAGCTGTGAAAGGGGGATCTGAGCCAGATACCATGCCTGGCGCCTCAGGGCTGGCCGTTCAGGATGTGGAGCTTGGTCTTGTTTCTCATGCAGTCCGGGTGAGGGGTTCCCAAAATTAGGGGTAACACTTTGGGGGTCCCAAGAATAAGGATTAGAGTATTTTGGGGTTTATATTGGGGTCCCGCTATTTTGGGAAACTACCAGGTATCTGGCTCTTGCTTGTCTCCAGTAGTTATGGCCATTGTTGCAGGCATTCGCAATTGTTGGTATATGTGCACATAGTGCAGTTAGTACTACTTCTTGTACACCCTTGCTGAGATGCTTACTGCAAATTCTGTCTAGCATTCATCTTATTGCTGTTGTGCAGAGGCCGTTGAATCAGATACCCCAAAGCAGCCCATGCTAGTAATTCGGCCGCAGGGCAGTAGCCGAGGTCAAATGTTCATCGCCCGCTTTGCCAAAGCTGCGGCTTTAGGGTCTTTCATCCGAACGCTCTGACGGATATCTGCCACGAGGACAGAAAAAGTGCAGAGGACTACAATCGCTTTCAAACAGGTTCGCAGCCCCAAAACCAAGGTCTATCGGCAAGAAGAAATGAGTAGGTGACCATATTAAGTATACCAATTTGGGATGGTGGAACGGATTTGGCACCACTACTAATTCTGCTACGTTACTATCCCAGGCCAGAATCTTTATAGTCCCCTTAAGTAGATAGAATATGGGGTCGATGGGGATCTTATATTAATATACCCAAAGCCATATTCTATTTACTTAAGGGGGACTATATTGTTGCCCGCCTCCATAGACCAACACTGCAAAATAGTTTTTGGGGGGAAGAGTTTTCTTATTGGCAGGTCGAACGTTAGTGGGCCAAGCAAGGCCCTCTACATGGAGGCTCGGGGGACGTAGTAAATAGATTTACTACTGCCCATAAGATCCCTCGATTGTCCATATCGGACTTTCAGGTCTTGTTCCGCAGCTGCAAATTAGGCCTTCGAAGTCCCAGCTCCTTCCAGGACCCCTGGACCTCCTCTTCTTCAATGGCTGGGATCGTTCAGGCCCACGCCTTCCCGTTATTGTCCCAGCCCACGATGGTTCTTCAAACGTTAACCCAGACCTGTAGGTGACCACTGAAGCCCCTCACCCTCCGCACCTAAAACCGGGTAGCTGTTAAGGAACTTAAGTTAAGTTGCCGTATTTCGGAAGCCCTATTCATTACTATATATATATATGCCCAGTATGGTAACTTAACTGAAGTTCCTCAATAGGAAAAAATATATTAGGGAAACCCTATTAATCACTAAATATACCCAGTATGGTAACTTAACTGAAGTTCCTTAACAGCAACCCCCCCAAAAATGGTACCCCTAATTTTGGGAAACCTTAAACCCCAAACCCTATATATCCCTATATAAATCCCTATATAACCCTCTTAACCCCAATACCCCTTTAACAGCCCAAGCATTAGCCACCGAGGTGATGGCACCGGCCAGCGCAATGGCGGAATTGGGCATTCCGGCAGCATCAAAGTCAGGGGGCTCAAAAGGTGGGATAAAGCTAGGTGGGTTTAGGGTTTAGGGTTTAGGGTTTAGGATTTAGGGTGAGTTAAAAGGGTCCCTACTGTAGATTCTACTATATTGGGGCTTACTTCCTTTACCCCACCTACCTTCATCCCACCTTTTGAGCCCCCTGACAAAGGTGCTTTTCTTGTTTTTGATTCGCTGAAAGTTAGCATATTGGGGGTTACACAGGGTTTTTTATCGGGATCATGGAAAAGAAAATGGAAACGACTATAGTATTTGAAGAATCTAAATTCTAGATGAGGCCCCAAATTGCCAAGTCATTTGGGCCTGTTGTAGATGATATCCTTGTAGCCCCGAGAGCCTAGTTAAAGGGAAAATGCCGGGATGCATGCTTTCGAATGGCCCGTGCGAGACTCTTCGATGGGTCTTGTGTGGATACTGCCCCCACCCAGTAACAGCTGACCTAGCACGCACTGTCTGAGACCTTGCATTACTCCATCCCAAAAGATGAGTATCTTTTAAATAATGGGAAGCATATGGACACGCAAATGGAAAATTAATTGTCAGCTGGCCTTCGATAGTCCTTACGGGGCGTGCAATGTAGAAGGCTGGATAATTACCAATATCGTTCCCTCAAAATCCTTCTGCAGTGATGGTCTATTGCCCTCCAATGGTGTTATTCTCCTACATTAGGTCAGCTTAAGGGCAACGAGGCTGGAACAGGTTGTTGTTTGACAAGCAGTCGTGAAACATGATCGGTGGCAGTTTGTGCCTTACTGTACTACTGTCTGCTTTTCACGTTCTGCGTGGAAGCAAAAATGTCGCGGCCAAAGGAAGCCGAATGCTGCAGCGATTGGGGGCCGTATGATCATGAAATGTCAGGGCTATGTGGGGGATTATATTCACAATTTCCGGCTCTTATAGCAGACTCTACATCCTCAACCTATTGGGCGCCATTTCATGCACTTGCCAAGTTCCTAGAACCCTAGATCCTGAACCATTTCCATGTAGGCCGTCAGCGTTTCCTTCTGAGGTTTGTAGTGTTTACTGTTTACGGTTGCAGTATGTTGCAGTTGCGACTGCAAGAATGACTATGTGTGCTTGAGGCAGCTCATCATTGGCACCCAGACGTCACAGAAGGCATGTAACGACATGCAAGAGACGGCTGGAGCCCCGACGTTCTTGCGTTGCTCAACAAGGCAACCTAACGCCTAAACCTTAAAGCATAATTGGCCCCAGCTCTAGAGCAAAAGCAAGAATGAGATTGAACATCATGGCAACAGTGGCCAGCAGCTTATGACTCACAAGGATTCAATGAGGCTAGCGTATGCCCAAGGAAGGCTTCATACACCGCATACATCTCCACTTGAACCCTTACAGGACGGACAACTTCCACGTGCGCAGATCTTTTCCAGTGCTATGTTTCACATACAGTTGGTTTCGCAATATTCTTCAGGCTGTGAGTTCATCCATTTTCCTGACGTGTCACTAACCCCTGCCCTTTCGTGTTTGATCTCTTGGGGCAAGGTATCATTGCAGACCATGCGCGCTGAGTTACCCTGAATCCTAGACAACATCATGCCGCCAGCACACGCATGCAGCTGCATAGCATATACTGGCTCCCGAAATATGGTAGGTTCCTTAAATTCGGAGACCCCAATATAGACCTCAAAATGCTACAACCCTTATTATGGAGACCCCCAAAAGCGTGTTCATAAATTTGGGAAACCCATATACCATGTACTTTCATGGACACTTTGGGCTTTCACGAGATCTTGAGAGGTGGGATCTCCTCTCTACAGCATATATTGGAGTTTCACCAAAATTTCCGCGAATGAATATGGTACCGCTGACACTACGGCACATCTTTTGGGGAAAGGTATAAGACTGGAACTGAAATCTTGAAAGCTGCCCACTTGTCCTCATTGAGCCATGATCCTCCGCTTGAGCTCGCAGTCGCGCATTCACCATGGCTCAGGCATAGCAGCCATGTATGTAAAGGTAGGGTTTTAACTTAGGTAGCAGTCTGCTTCATGTGCTCCTCACATGGGTTACCGGACTTAGGAATTTGTTCTGAGCTGGCTTTGGAGATGTTCGACCTCGTGGTTCAGAAGCTCCCGGGCTACTTCTGCGCCCCCCCCTCTCCCGTGCCTGGACCCAGACACCTTGCAGACAGTCTTTAGGACAAGGAACCCTTGCGCGACTGTCACAGACTTGACTGCATGTGGCACCCCTCCAACTAGACTAACTAGACATGGCCTACTTTTTATGACTAGGAAAGAAAGCCCTGCAAAGTCTTTTCTGCTGGGGTTTGCTGAAGACAGGCTTGCCCCTGGCTAGTTAGTGACACTAGGAGAGGTCAGGTGCATCATTCACACTCATCACTATGGGTATTCATATTTCACTGTTTATCAGCACCATCATGTTTGGGCATTTTTTTTCATATTCAAGGTTTAGGTCTTATAGAACCCCCTTGAAGGTACCATACAAGCACCTGAGCTCTCCTGGCCGCCATGGCTCGTGTACATCCAGGCGGCCAGTCGGCGGGCCCACGAGAAGAGCTTCTCACCTTGGAGGTTTTTAGGGTTGTGGTCTCCCTGAACCCCAAAAGTATGTAATATAATGGCCTTTATGGCTGTAATTATGGGTTTAAGGCTATGTTTTACATACTTTGGGTGTTTTTTGGTTGAGGTCTCAGGCTTCCCAGAGGGTCCATGTACCCAATGATTAGGTACTTGGGTTTTGGGTAATAGTAATTGTAGTACAGGTCTTGGGGGAGTATATGAATATTGAATACTTGGACCCTTAGGGCTTTAGAGCTGAGGGTTTAGGTCTTAGGGCTTAGGCTTTAGGGCTTTAGGGCTTTAGGGGTTTAGGGGTTTAGGGTTTATAGGGCTTAGGGTTTAGGCTCTGGGGCTTGGGGTTTAGGGTTTATAGGGCTTAAGGTTTAGGATGCAAAAAAAGGTAAAGCAGTTTTGTTCCATGGTAGAGCGTTTAGGCTTTAGGATGCCAAAGATGCGGCAAAAATGAGTGCTGTCCATGTTTATGTGCTTGGGGTTTCGAATCTTGGGCACCTATTTTCAGTAATTGCCCTCTGTGCCTGAGCCCTACATGAGGTATTGTCAAGTACTTCAGAGGTCATGCAAGGTCTCTGGCCGAGGGACAGCGGCGTCATTCAAGGACCTGGCAGCACAAGGTACATGGTATACTTAACATGAACCCCATACTTCCGAAGTGGGATCCTCAACAGCAGCTAAGCCGGTGAATTCCGACAGCATCAGCCTAACCGCCCTTTTCAGGTTCAAGTGCTGCATGTTCTGCAAAGGTGTAGGAATTGGTGCTGCTTTGTTCAACTGTTTGACTAAGAGGTTTTAATGAATCCATGAAGTTTTGGGTTGAGGATGTTCTCCAGCGGTCACGTTTTCCTTTCAAAGCTCTCTAAGAGGAAGCTCCTCTGACTGCTTTGGACCCCTGTTTGCTGGTGGGCTTGCAGTATCCAGGGACGTGACAGAACCAGCTTCCATTTCCCAATGGGTGCTTTTCCCGTCAGTCATATATTGTTTAAGCCTTCTTGCTAGAAAGCGCTTCCCGCCTGCCGTTGGCAATAATACAATAAGCGAATGGCTTCAGGCCCACAACCTCACGGGGGGTGTATGGAGGCAGTAGACCCTCGAAGGCCAGTCACCGTCCCTATGTAGTGGGGTTAGGGGTTGAGTCCCTGGAAAAGGCTACATTAGGGTCAGGGCAAGTGCCTAAGTAGGTTCCTAAGGGGAAGAAGGGGGTTTGGTTACTAGCCCACTTACTACATCCAAGTAGGTGATCAAAGCCTGTGGGTAACCTTGCACTGAGCTCAGACCCGCAAAGCCCTAAATCCGTGATCTTACCAAGAGTCCTGCTCGACAAGAACTTGTTTTGATGTGCTTAACTGCGCGACCATCTTCTTACATTCGAAGCCCTTCCCTCCTTCATCCATACAGATGAAGACCGAATTTGAACCCGCACTGAAAGCCCTAAACCCCATAGATAACTCAAAGGGTGCTGTATGCATTAGCCATGTACTTTGGGGTCGTTCTGCTTTTCTTCTTGGGGGAGTAATATGAGAACTATTTGCTTGGGGCCCTTTGGGGAAGCCACATCCCAGGTCTGGTTTCCTTCCGTGCGGAAACTGCTTCGTAATGGTTCCCCAGGCCTTTCCTGCTGAATTAAAGACGATTTGCTCCATTTTTCCTATTCCCTGACATAGATGGTGTGCCTTGTATAGGGATTAAGGGCTTCACATGGGGCGTTTAGTTCTGTGGGAAGTCGGATTTAGGGGTTGTGGTTCGGTAGACAGACTTACGATAATGCCGGAGCTTAGTCAGTTCATGCTGGGAAGTAAGATGTCTACCAGAGGGATGCTTGTCTTAGTGGCTATCTGCTGCAAATCAGAAACCCTCTAAACCCTAAACTTACTTGGCAACCCGTAGATCATGCAGTGATGCGGTGCTCAGAAACTTGAAACATGTTCTGCTTGGGACGCCGCATTCTAGAGACTTTCCTGTGGTAACTGTCGTGACGGGGCCCCGCAAGTCTGAGAAATCCCTTTTCCGTTTTGGGGTTTCCCAACATTAGGTGTAGGAGTCCCTATAATGGGTGATATAGCATTTTGGAGTCTATATCGGGGTCCCCTTATTTTGGGAAACTGGCATCCTTATGTCATGCAGACGTCCAGGATCGATTCTTCGCGCTCGAGCGCTTTGGCAAGTTCGACCGGACTCTGGCTCCAGGCATGACACCAACCCCGCACGAATTGGGGGTTTCCCAAAATTAGGGGTACCATTTTGGGGGGTCCTATAATGAGGAATATAGTATTTGGGGTCTATATTGGGGTCCCCTTATTTTGGGAAACTACCAATTTAAACTGAGGCGCATTGGGTGTTCCCGTTCGAAAGCTAGGTTGAAAGCTTCCGCCGTAGAATCAGATGCTCTTCACTTCTGGGTGGGTCTAGCAATCTTGCCTTTCTCAACGCAAGGACCTCTAATTATCACAGCCACCTGCCCAGCCCCTAGCCGCTCACCATCAAACACTTCTCACTTGAATTCGCATATGAGGTCCCAGATACAGAGTTTTGCGAGGGTGGCGCCAACCTCTGTCATTGCAGGGGCCTACGTGCAGCCTGCAAAAATTACCGTTTGAGACACATGTTGCCCACAGACAAGCCCTCTCAACATAGGAGCACCCCAAGCCTTTATGGTTGAGTCTATAGTCCCTCTTAAGTAGATAGAATGTGATTTTGGGCATATTTTAATAAGACCCCCGTTTCCTCCATATTCTATCTACTTCAGGGGGAGACTAGGGGTCAGAATTTTGAAGGGTCTTGCTTTCGCATGCGGGATTGCTCAAAGGAGAGGCCTCAAGCCTTCCACCACTCTTGATGCTGCCCTGATGTTAGATCTGAGGCCCCTGATCATGGTGTCTTGTCAAGACATTGGGTTTCTCCCTGGGGTGTGTCTACAGCAATGATGCCATGGTTTACGCTAGACGCTAGAAGCCCTAAACTGGGCAAAACTCCGGAAGAACATGCAATTACACTAACCCTAAACCCTGAGCCCTAGACCATGCATCCTAGGCCCTAAGCCCTAAATGCTAAGCCATAAACCCTAAACCCCAACAAGGAACCAGTAACGCGCTTGAAGGCCTCAGCTGGGCCGGTTTCGATCTTTGCGGAGCTTGCGCCGCTCGGTCTTGATTGAAATTTCAGACCCACATAGTTAGGGCTTAGCACCTTTCAATTATCCTCAAGTGTTGGCTATAGGATTTCAATCGTCAGTATTTCCAGGATACCTGGGAGGGTCTGGGTAGGAGGTGTACGCTTTCACTTTGACATATTCCTCGCCAAGCTCCACCACAATGAGACCATTTGACAGACTCTTCATCACTTCAGAACACTGAATAAGTCAATCAACCCTGAACCCCACTGACCGTAAACGCAATGAAAGCTTACTTGTCTTCTTGCCTCCTCTTCTTGGGAGGTGGCTTTCCGGTCCATCAGCAGCAGAGTGGTGCAGAGTCTTGCCTTCTGAGAGCTTGAGTTTTGGGATTCAAGGTCTATAGAATTTAGCGTTGTAAGAGTGATGGTGTGAAACCTGTCAAATTTAGGGTTCTGGTTGTCAGATCATGGGCTCAGAGTTCCGGCTTCGGGAGGCTCATGGCAGAGAGTCCATGCTTCAGCAGTTTGGGTTTGGTAGTTCAAGGCCTGGGTCGGAGGACCTTTTAGTAGTTAAGGCTTCGGGATTGATAGGGGGAGTAGAGAGGATGCCAGCAGTAGGGAGGCTGTATCTGGGACAGTCATGGCACTGGGCTAGGTAAGTATTACTGGCTGAGAACACTTCGTATCATTTCCCAACTTGCGTCATAGACGTTCTATATACTGCATGGAACGTGAAGCAGCAAATCCTAGAGCGATGCTCGATGATTGAAAGAGTCATGACTTCCTGGCCCTGGCCTCCTACTATTCTGCTTCGAAGCTTGTTGTGCTATGGCTACGGTCTGTAGGATCTTGTGAGAATGGCAAGACCCTAGTGGCGCACGATCCAAGGAGCTTCATTCGCGTCACGACCAAGACGCTGGAGACTGCTGCAAGCTTTGAAGTAGACATGCCTGAGGGCTTGCGCACGATTCTCTTTGTTCACCTGGGTCGCGGTATGTTCTACCACAGCTTGGATGCACGGGAGTGTCGGGCTTCAAGGGTTTTCGAGGAGACCCGACTATGAACAGCTTTTACTTGAGGGATTGTGGGGGGACTGAAGGCAAGGGTTCTACCGAAGACCTGAAGCTAGTTTTGATCAGCAGAAGAGATACACCCTGAGCTGGAATCCAGCCTTTGGGCATTTTGGATTGTCGTAGATGGCCTTGTCGTTAGTGGACAAGTAAATGGAAACTGGTGGTATGTAGGATATTGTATAGGGCTTAGGACTTAGGGTTAACTTGCTAGTAATTCGTCGGGAATGAAGGAGGTGAGCAAAACATGGAAGCGACCATAAACGATTCTGGGGAGTGAATAGGTACATGTCTCTGTTCCCTACTGACATCCAGTCCCCAAGGATCCGACTAGCCCAATGTAGGAAATATTTACAGACTTCAGGGTCCAATGTAGGCATTATCTGTACACTTGAAACCCTATATAACCCCTATATAACTTCATTCTCCATTTCATGTTCCATGTTCTTTTCCATTTGGTTCTCCATTCTTGGTATCCCTAAACCCTGAGCCCTAAGCCCTAAAGCCTAAACCCAAAGCCCTAAACCCCAAACTCTAAGCCCTAAACCCTAAATCCTAAGCCCTAAACGGATCCCTAGGGGTCAGCTTTGAGAGGACAACGTCTTTGTGTATGTGATGGTGGCTGTTCAGCACACCGTCACTGCAGAAGGTGCGCAAGATGCGGCATGGCAGAAAAGGTTGGAACCCAGGGTTTAGGGATTTTGGTTTTTAGGGTTTAGGGTTTATAGTCCCCCTTAAGTAGATAGAATATGGCTTCGGGTGTGTTATAATAAGATCCCCATATACCCCATATTCTATCTACTTAAGGGGGAATGTAGGGTTAGATGTGGGGTTTAGGGTTTACGCATGACGATGGGGGGGGCTTGGTGATGACAAACCGGGTTTAGGATTTTGGGTTTGGGTGTTGTGTTTACGGTTTGGGTTTAGGATTTGTGTGTGGGTTTGGGATTCAGGGTTGTCAGCTGAATCACCGACAGATGCTTGGATTGCTGGAATGCATTCCGGTGTATCTGCTGCTCTCATCCGTATCCCTGCTTCAGCCATGGATGCTGCCAATATGAGCAAAAGTCAAAACTCCTGAAACGCTGGTTATAAGGAGATTATATGGTACTACTATTAAGGTTATTAAGAGGATACTAGCAGTTCAGATTATAGCTACAAGGATGCTTCCAATGTTGATGGGTTTGCGGTTAGTATTATTGTGGCTTCGTTGTAGGCACTTATACCCTGTCCCATACTCCTCCCGGGGACTGAAGTGGGTAGTGGAGGGCAGGACGCGGGCAGGAAGGAAAACAACATCTCGGCGCACCGCAGTCAGTCGGATGCGTCCCACCCTGCCCAAATCCCCAGGCGCTCTGGCACAAGAGGTTGATCTGAAAGGTGAAGAGAACCTAGATCCCTCGAAGAAGCTGTTTAAGTGGGAAACATACTGAACGAATATTTAGAGCCTTCCTGCGAACGCTTGGATAAGCTTTCTGAGGCGCTATACAAGCTTGAGGACGTGACCGAACAGCTGGACTCTTATGTGCGGGAAGCCCAGCAACCCATTCTAAGAAATACGCGAACCCAGATGCTAGCTTCCATAAATAGGGAGGCCCAAACGTGGACCCCAATATCTTAGAATCCTTATTACAGGGACTCCCTAAAAATGGTGCCCCCCAGATTTTGGGAAGCCACCAGCTATCTGGGAATCTGGTGGTGTTGGGGTTCATGGTCATATGTGGCGTAGCAGATCATGTGATTTTCACCTCAAAGAAAGAAGTTGCTTCACTGGTTTCAGACTTTAGCTGAATCCTTGATCTCGCCTGCTGAAGGCTTAAGACTCCAAGTTTCTTGCAAGCCCTGAACTCCTTAGACCTACAGGTACACCTACGCGCCCAAAACCTCCAACCATCTGTGCCAGTAAACGTGTGGAAAGGCGCAGGCTAAATCAGGGTCCACGTACCTAGTCATTGCATGCTTCCCAGCAACGTGTCTTGCATTTTTTAATATACTGGCAACCGTTCGACCTGGGTTTGAGCCCCTGTAAACCCTTCCAGAGTCCCTCCCATTCCTTTTTGAGGGCTTGTTCTGCTTTTGCTGATTCTCAGTAGAAATCCCTTAAAAGGGTACTGTAGGAGTTTAAACCCTGAACGTGACAGGTCTAGGTGAGCCTTGAAGCCCTTGATCCTAGAGCTCTCGCAAACCCAGGACGGAACTTACCGGTGCTCAGTAAGGAATAAAGGAATGGATCCCTTGTGTAGTTCTTGTCTTACCCACAGCAAGAAGGTCGTTCCCATGTACTTTCCCCTTCTTTCATTCAACTAGCGACCAGAAATCCATAGGTCGGATGTCGTCCGATCCTTTGTGCCCACGCTGTCACTGGATGAGTGCTTTGAGCGCAAGGTCAGCCCGACAAGACGCTAGTAAGACCCTTGTGGTTAACGTTAATCTCCTTCATACCGCAAAGTACCTTAAACCTTGGAAGTTGTTGTAAGGTAGTAGGCTACGGTCATGCAGAGTTTTTCAGTATCAACAGCATCCGTATTTGATTTCTCATTTAATGAGAAATCAAGTACGGAAATGTTGTGCCACCATATTCATGACAACTCAAAAAGGTGGGCCCTACAGTACCGTAGCGTAGGAGGCGCCAATGTTCTTATGTAGGCACAAGTGAGGACAGACAGGGTTCCTTGGGAATCTGAGTAACTGTACGTATGGGGTTTTCTAGAGGAGCAAGACATGTAAATGGGAGAGGCCCTGTAGCAGAGAGTGAGATTTTCTAAATTAGGGGTGACAACCGCGTCGGGATGTAGGGCAGGTTGCTCGCAAGGTAGGAGGGAGTTCAGCCCATCTCCTAATGCTAGGCAAACTCGCCAGATATCACCAACTGACCTAAAGTCAGACTGTCCATCCTCTGCAGGAAGAGATCTCCATGGCAGCGGAGTTTCTCGGTCCAATGTGTGGTTACGGGTTTGCCAGCCCCTAGAGCCCCAAGAGGAGCCTAATACGGCCAAAATCGGGGTATATCGGGGTCCTTGGGTCTCAAAATGCTGTACTCCGGACACGATAGAAGGTTCTTGGAGGATTCGGGTATCTAAACAAAGCTCTCTTCTCTTGAGGGACCATCCCCTTGCCTGATGTAATTGAAGCTGATCTGTGCTTGGAGGTCATAACGGCATGTTCCGTGTACGCGGTAATTCGAGCCCTGGACAGTGATCATCAGTTCGATGATCTTGCTTTGCTCGTTGTCTAGGGGCTTCACGTCCCATGTCAACCCTTCCAGCAACTGACCTGCTCCGTCTTTTGAGTGCAGCATCCATGTACACTCTGCTTCTGCAATGATTGTACAAAGTCATCACACAGGATGCTGGGTGATCATATGCTTTTGTCCAAGAGCACACTACGCACCCTAAACCGAATCAAGTGTTGCTCCAGCTCGAGACACAGCCTGTCCAAAGGTTTGCACAAGCATTCCCTACAACAGAAGCTTCAAGGACCTAAGAAGTAACAGGGTTGGTTGAGAGTTTGGGGTTTAGGGCTTAGGGTTTGGGGCGTAGGGTTCAGAAGCCCGCATATGATGAAGCCACCCATCTCTGGTACTGTGGCCCTGACGATGCTATCCTTTGCTAAGTCTTGTGCAAACTATTGTCGGTTTCCCATCCCTCGCCTTCGGGTAGTATGATGGTCACCGATGGTACAATCATGCCTATGGTAACGATCATTGCAGCGCTCAAGTGATCCAAGTAGCTATCTCTATGATAGCAGAGAAACCCCAAACCCCTACCTAACCCCAAACCCCAAACCCTAGGCTCCAAACCCTAAACCCCGAACGCTAAACCCTAAACCCCTAAACCCCCAAACCCTAAACCCCAAACCCCAAACCCTAAAACCCTGAACCCCCACCTCCCTCCAAAATCCACCTGGGCCAAGGGAGAAGCTAAAGGCTGAGATGGTCCAGTATGGCCTGACCATCCTTAAGGCCGGTTTAGGGCTTAGGGGTTTAGGTTTTAGGGGTTAGGGTGTAGGGTTTTAGGGTTTAGGGGTTTAGGGTTTAGGGTTTTAGGGCTTAGGGTTTAGGGTTAAGGCTTTAAGGTGTAGGGTTTAGGGCATCCTTAAGGCCGGTCTTCTGGTACTACGGGGTTTAGGGTTTTAGGGTTTAGGGTTTTAGGGTTTAGGGTTTAGGGTGTAGGGTTTAGGGCGCTTAGGGCCAAGGTGTAGGCTTTAGGGCTTAAGGCTTTAAGGTGTAGGGTTTAGGGCTTCGGGCCGAGGGTTTAGGGTTTAAGGTTTAGGCTTTAAGGTGTAGGCTTTAGGGCTTTGGGTTTAGGGTGTAAGGTGTAGGCTTTAGGGCTTAGGGTTTAGGGTTTAAGGTTTAGGCTTTAAGCTGTAGGGTTCAGGGTTCAAGGTTTTAGGGTTTAAGGCTAGGGTTTGAGATACTATTACATACTAGTGCATATGAGCTATAGTCTAAACTCCTTAAAGGGGGTTCTATAGGGGAGTATGGTAAGAGGTATTAAGGGGGATACTAGGAGTTTAGACTACAGCTCGTATATTGTTACATACTAGTACATGCATTGTTGCTATACAAGACAGAATATGGCTTTAGGTATATAATAATAAGATCCCCATACGCCCCATATTCTATCTACTTAAGGGGGCATATATTTTGTTGCCACTGCTACGGACATATTGTAACTGTTACTCTACTTTTTGCTTGCTACTCTTACTGTTGCTCGCGGTACTATCATTGCTATTGCTTGACACTTGATGTTTATTGCTGCTCGAATTTCGGGTTTGCAGCTTATAGTGTTTCGGGGTTCTCTACACCTTGAACTTCTAATTCAAAGTCTCCGTCATCTGTCGAGTCATGCCTGCAGCAGCAGCATCAGCTTGGAAAGGAGGAGAAGAATAGCTAACAGACAGTACTGGCATTCAAAACTGGTGTAGGTATAAAGGTCCAAAAGCCGCCATGCTGGGAACTTGCCTACTGCAGTTGCTGTAGCTGTTGGAGTGGATTACACGAAAATGACAATTTGACCCAGTCTTCTGGTCCAATTGAAGGCCCATGATCACTAGTCCACATCTGAGAGTCTGAAGCCCGAGAGCTTTAGGTTCTGCTTGTTTTGGAAGCATGTGTTTGCTCACCTCAAATCCCAAGCCCAATCTGGGCTCTACAGAACCCGCCTGCTTTCAGGCTTCTGTCCTTTGTTTTATGGCACACATCCCAAAAGTTAAGGGTTCGGTATAGCGGTATAGTTATTCGGATGTATGTTCTTCTCAGGCGCTGGTCATCGACATCCAGCCAGACCACAGTGTTGTTGCATCCATGAATGCAACTCGGCTCTCTGCGATTCAGGGTTCATGCCTTCTGGTTTCAGGCTGTTGGTCCTGCGGTTGAGGTGTGGTGAAACCAAGAAACTCAACGGCTTGAACGCGACGAGTTTCAAAACGTCGCTCGATAGAGATGCCATATGCATTAGGCGGACCCCCCCCCCAACTTGTAGTAGTGGTAGAGTAGTAAAGTACGAGGACTCTCATATAATCCTTTTTACCCCTTTTAGTCACTATAAACTGGGTGGGGAGTCCACCTAACATATACAACAACTCACTTGTGGCAAATGTCACGGGCGGGCCCGGCCCAGATGTCCAGGACAATGTTGACTGGTCAGAGTCTTTGATTGCACAGTGCGTGATGAACGTACACCCATCACTGGCCTATTTCCCTAGGGATCCAAGTAACAACGAATGCCTACATTGGGTCCTAAAGTTCATAGATATTACCTACATTGGGCTATCCTAAATCCTAAACCCCTATAAGCCCCTGAACCTACATTGGGCTATTTGAATCCCTTGGGATTTATTGAGGAGGTGGGAACGGAGCGCGGCAAGAGATATCTCGCCGTGGAAAACCAAGCTAAGCTGGCCTCATCTTGCTGACTTCATCAAACCCGCGTGTTAGTTGCTGTTTTTTTATAGGGTTATATAGGGTTACGTAGGGAGTATAAGAGAGAGAGGGTTATATAGGGGCTATGTAGAGGTATATGAGCCCAATTATGGTCGTTTGTGGTCTCTCTTTGTGATATTGCCTTCGAGGCCTGCAAATTGTGGCCAGGTTTTGGGCTTTGAGCATGTGCACTTGCAGTTTTCTCTCCTCCTCGGGACTTAGCTTGGACCTTAAACCCTTGACCTTTTGGGATTCCCATATATTCCTATTATAGGTACCTAACGGTTAACCCTTAGTAGGGGTCCTAAGTGCCACGTAGTCTCCAGGTTTTGTCTGCCCATGCCTGATTTTCCAGCTCGTCAAGATGCATGTTTCATCCCACGAGATCTGGACACCCAACAGCTATCTACACGCTCCGACTACTTCCTTGAACTGCAAACTAAGCGTAAACCCTAAACCCCAAACTGACTCTCATCCCCAGCCCCTAAAATTCCAGATGCCTCATCAGGACATAAGTTAGCCGGAAACATCTTGGGGCATGCTAGGGTCTAGATGAGGCTCAGCCTAGATGAGGCTCAGCCCAAGTGAATTTAGCTCCAACATCTGCCCCATAGCTGAAATCCGCATGTTTCTGCTCTTCAAAATGAGAATTGCCTGCCAGCATCGTCTTTCTCACGACGCACTGACGTGTCAGACTTAATGATCAATTCAGATTCCCTGAGATTCCTTGCAT
Organism: Symbiodinium pilosum; assembly: GCA_905231905.1. Lineage (NCBI taxonomy): Eukaryota > Dinophyceae > Suessiales > Symbiodiniaceae > Symbiodinium > Symbiodinium pilosum. The sequence continues at coordinate 15,913 of CAJNIZ010008936.1, forward strand.
CTTTCAATCAGAATTCAGCCACGCCCTATTTGAAATCTCAATGGTGCATGCCCCTTCCCTCTCTCCACGACTTCCTGGCGGAAATGAACAATACCCTCGTTACGTGTAGGCCTGTGATATCCCGTATGAGCAAAAACCCAAGAAAGGTTTGGGGTGTAGAATTATGGGTTTAGGATCTAGGGTTTAGTGTTTGCGGTCTTTCGAGGGTGCACTCGTTCACTGCTGACTCTAAGCTCTACACGCTGATGAACCCAAGCTCTATAGCCCCCCTTAAGTAGATCGAATATAGGGTATGTGTGGATTTTTTAGAATATACCCAAAGCCATCATCTATCTACTTAAGGGGAACTCTAGGCCCAGCACCCTCCCCAGCAACCTCGCTCAGGAGATTAACAAGCAAAAACGACTGAGAGCCTTGGAAGGCAATGCTTGCTTGCAGTAAGTCCCTAGGTAAAAAAGAATTCCGAAAGGTACCTCCAAAATGTAGATCATGGTGAGTTGGGGGTAAGTGCTTGAGGAATTACAGGTATTAAGTAAACCTCTTGAAACCTCGTCGCGAGAAGCTGGGGCTGTTCCAGATACTTACCAAATTCACAACAGTTTGAGTACAGATCAACTTGGGCCTGCCATACATTGTGCTAGCAGTGCAGGGTCCTTAAAACTTTATGCTGGTTGATTCAGATTCCAGATGTTGCAGATTTTAGAGGCAGCGACGATTTGTCATTCATTTCCTTCTGCACCGGATGTTGATCAGAAGGGATGCGCGGTAGATTCAAGAAAGCCTTTCAGAGAGCACCGTGGAAGCTATCCTGTCCTTTTTGCTTGGAGACGATAGAACAAGCAGTGTATTCCAAACCCTGAGGCGCGTTGATGTACATAGGCCAAGAGAGACGCCATATAAATACTAGGCCCCTACTGGACCCAAAGGCATGAATGCGAGGAAGTTTAAGTTTGAAATGCCAGGCTTCGGCTCTTCAAGCGTGCTTTACATCTGTGCCCGTAGACCTTCCATGCCAGGGTCGTAAGCAAAAAGCATTCGCAGATAAAACATAATCTGGCCTTGAATCCAACCCTGTTGGGAGGTAAGCTGACAGCGTATGTGCTAAGGAGATGCTTCCCAAATGGCGGCTGAAGCACACCAAGTCAGGGTCGTACGAGATCCCCTGCTGCATTTTGAGGTCTAGGGTTCGGGGCCCAGGGTTGCAGAAATGGACTTGAGGGTAATTTTAAGTGGAAGGTATGGGACAGAAATCTCTCGGAAGTAACCAGCGGGAAGTAGCCATCAGAGGCTGTTTGGCTGACGTCGTACACCGGCGGGCTTACTAATCAACTTGGCTTCGTGCTGTAGAAGCCTGAATGATTGGGAATAGTTTACCCGCGTACCCCTCAAATACAGAATTTATAGCATACGTACATCAAACCTGGTTCTGAATGTTTCTGTCCCTGCGTATATTAGTTGCTCGATGCGCTCAAAGCTGCTTTCAAGAAGACATGCCCAGACATCACCGTGAGGAGAAAGGTTGACTTACGGAGCTTTTGCAAACAAGGGCGTTAGGATTTAGGTACGGAGAATTAACTGAAAAAGACAATGGATATGATGTGGAAGCCTGTGGTCCCTGCAAGAGAGCTATAGAGGCATCATAAAGGAGAGCATGCAGGTTTTACACTTGGGAAATGTCCTCAGGTTGATAGTACTGCGTGGGACATGACCATAGGATTCATTCATAGGGTTCAGGGTTTCCGGCTTAGGGTATGGGTATGCATCATAACTCATACACCCCAAATCCTGTATAGCCTTATAAACTTTAGTTTCTCTCGGATTTCCTCGGCATGGCAAACCCTCGAGCTGAAAGCACGTGCCATGAAGTTGCATGAACAATGGCTCCTGTGGTACGAATACTTCGACCCTTTAGGAACCCCATGGCCTGAAGTCAGCGGTGTAGGATGTAGGGCTTAGACTTAGACCCTACGCTCTACGTTGACCTGCAGGCTCGAAACCGTATTATGTCAACGGCCTTACATATCCCTTATATAACCCCCTCAAACCCCTTTAAAAGGGGCCCCGACCTTTTGAAACTCCTACATGGTAGTTTCCCAAAATAAGGGGACCCCAATGTAGACCCCAATATACTATAGTCCTTATTATGGGGACCCCCAAAAATGGTCCCCCCAATTTTGGGAAACCCCCTACATACACCGTTTCCCCACTCCCGCCATCGTTGAGGCAGCAGAAGCGGCCGCGGATGCGGCCCAACTGGCGGGTGAGGGCATTGCTTCTGGGACTTTCCAGGGTTTGTGGGGTCTTGGGTTTTTAGGGTTTAGGGTTTAGGGGTTTAGGGTTTGGGTTTAGGGTTTAGGGGGCTGTAGTGTTGGATAAGGGTTGAAGGCCTGCTTTAGGATTTATGGTTGGCGGTTGGATTTAGCGTGTAGGTTGTATAGGTGTTATGGCAGAGTTCAGGTTTGTGGGTAGGTGCTGGGGCTTTGTGGTCTTTCCTTGTCTTAGGGAATTAATGTGCAATGGGTGTGGTGTTTCAAGATTCAGGGTTGGTGAGTATAAGGGCGTATGTCTTCATGTTCGGGTTGTAGAACACATGGCATTAGACTTTGGGGAGTACCCAAACCCTGGAAGCAGAGTCCTGCACCATCGAGAGGGACTCTTGATGCTACAGAAAGACGTTGTAACATTTCTAGGGTGGAGCACTTATTAAAGGGAGGTTAGGGTTCCTGCTTTCAGAATAATTTCGATGTGCAGAAAGTCTACTGAAAGTCGCAGAACCAACCGGCAAACGGGCTACGTTTGCATGGGCTTATTGAAGTGGGAACTGTACTTGGAGGGTGAGGGGCCTCAGTATGTAGGTTGGTAAGCGCTACTATAAGCCATATCATAACCCCAGGTATCCCAAATATTATCATCATCAACCTACTTCCTAAGTCTTCCTGAGCCTCCAAGTAGTAGCTTACTGTTTGGGATCTTCCCTAGCCCAAGGCGAGACAACGAAGAGCAATCATCGACGGGATACGCGATTCCATCACGTTTGGCACGGAGGACTTGTGGTCAGCAGCTTTTTTTTGCAAAGAGGGTTCGTCAGATTCTGTTCTGAAAATTGCCCTGGAGCCATCAGCCCTGCAACAGGATGTTTTTTGCGTGTAACAGTTCGAACCCTGGAACCCTCCTACCCTTAATCCTCAACCTCTGAGCTAAAAAATTGCTGAAGCCCTTAACCCCTAAATCGTGTGGAGGAGTCACTCTCAGCCAACAAAATCTCCCACTTGCTGGTGGTAACGCAGCACCACGCCCTTGTTCAGGATTTGAGTTGCTTCCCTAACTAGGGACCTGTTCTATACCCAATAAGAAGCACCACTCTGTCAGGTTTAGAGAGAGTTTAGGATTTAGGGTTGTGACCTGGAGGACCATGATCTTGGAAAAGTGGTTGGCGGGATGGCAAAGTTTCATCTGGCTTCTGCTTGACTTTTTAGAATGTCTAGCATGTCGACGCGCCCCCAAGGTGTGCAAGACTAGGTTGTGATAAGATTTGCTGTCAATTCCTACAATATGTTCAGCAGCAGTGCATCAAACTACCTTTAGTTATCCATAGTCTGGTGGAAGGTTAGAGTGTAAATCGACCGGAAAACTGCAAGGGAGACTTGCAAAACTGTAAGCTTACAACATGATGAAGAAGACAAGTCCTGCTTCGCTTTTGACGAGCTCATGTCGGAGATTGAAGTTATGGTGCTTTTGGGGGGGATGGAGCCATGAATTTGAGAGCCCGCCATACATAATGACACCTTGACAAGAAGCAGTACCCTTAGAGCCCAACATAGCTGAATTGGGGAAGATACCTTAGATCATACTAGGATCCCTAGCATGATTTAAGGAATATTCCCTAATTAATCGGGTATTGGGCTCCCCGGGTGCCACTTCGCAAGGTTCGACTTACTGTAGACGTCGATCCCTGACAAGCCCTAGACCTAAACTGAATGAAGTATACAAACCAGAATTTGCTGAGTCCGTGAACCACAGACAGGCCCGTAGATCCAAAACCCCAAATCAAACACTTGACACGTAACCTAACCTTCATAACTTGAAACCCTGAATCAAATGCTAAACGCTGAGCCGTGTACCGGGGAGAGCTAGGTACTACGAGACGCTAAAAGTGCTGGGCTCAGAGCTTTTGAGAACGGGGGTGGGGCATCGAAAATTTGGTTGTAGGGTTTCGGGTTTTAGTCAGGGTGTAGGGTTTTGGGATGTAGGTTTTTCGGGTATTAGGGATTTAGGATTTAGGGTTTAGGGTCCCTTGTTGGGAGTTGCGTTCTAGTGAGATTTATCGATTTATTCTGCATGAGGGGAAATCCGTTGGTTTTGGCAATGCCCACATGCTACTTCAAGGTTGATGGGATGTATATTGGTTACTTGAAGAGTTGAGGGCTGAGGTTTCAGGGTTTTTGGTTTCAGGGCCTGGTGTTGAGGGTTCATATTAATATGACCTAGCAATCACTTATGCCCCCACGTCGTATAGTTGTCAGTAGGATTATGACGGAAATGCAAAGATCATACTTTGTAGGGTCTTCCATACATGGAAGGCTGATCGTATCTGAGTAGGTGCTTGGACGCTTCGGATGGGTTTCGCAGTTGAGCATTTTGCCTGCAACGCGCTGGTCGCATCGGCAAAAATGGGCTAAAGGATTTGAACTACCAAGGTTTTAAAACGAAGTCCAGTAGCAATCTAGAAAAAGTGTGTTTGAGGGGGGGGTAGAGACCTTCAAAGCCCAAAACCCTAAATCCTAGACCCAAAACCCCCAAAACCCCCCAAACCCTAAACCCCCAAAGCCCTAAACCCCCAAACTATGACAAACCTTATCCGGACGTGAGGGACAGGATTCCCAGCCCCTTCAGCTTCCAGGATGGCATTTGGGAATGTCCTAAAATTAGGGGTACCCTTTTTGGGGGTCCCTATAATAAGGACTGTAGTATTTTGGGTCTATATTGGGGTCCCCTTATTTTGGGAAACTACCATTTCTGCCTGAAACCCCGAACCCTGAAGCTTACTGGGATTAGTAGGGAACAAGAGAACGTAATACCTGTGTATATCAGACTATATCGTGTTATTATGTATTTTATGTATATATACATATATATGTATATATGTAGAGAGGTTTATAGTAGGGTTAATTAGGGTCATCATTCAAGTTAGTAGGGAATCAGGGAACAGATTATATAGGGGTTATATAGGGATTCTATTCCGTTATTCCTCACTTACCAGGTCACCACCAGTAAGTTGATTCATCCCGGCGTCTTGCTCGCTTATAATCCCAGAGACTCGCCGGATCTTCTGAATGGATGCATGTGTGGAAGAAGCCTGGACCCGAGGGCTACCATTACCGAAGTAGTAGGGTAGTAGGCTTTGTAATTATAGGTATATAGAACCCAGTCTCATTATTAAAGTAACTGGGAGCCCTGGGGTGGAGGCACACTCACCCCTCCCCACCTTACAGAAATTACCAAATGTCGCTCATATCCTTAACATCCTCATATAAGCTCATTTCTAAGCATAACCAAACATGAACCAGAGGATTCCTCCTTTCCAGGATGTATCGTCTGGGAGCAAATCCAGCACAGTGTTCCTGGATAGCGGTGCAGGGGCCCGAGTCACCACAGCGATTCACGACATACCCGAAGTGAGTGGTTGATGATTTCACTGAAATTTGACTACCTTCTGAAAGTTACGGGTTGTTGAAATTTGGGACCTCCCCAGACAGGGGCCAAAATGTTGATGCCACCTTGGATAGACTCGACTGTGTGTTGGTCCATGCGATGTTTATGTTGTTAGATGTATTCCAGTCAGAACCCCCACAAGGAGTGCTGTACTCCTCATACGCGAACTACTGAAAATCGGATGCTGCCCATAGTTTTTTCAGACATGCATGCTTGTCACTTCCAGAAATCCAGTGTATCCACGAAGTACGGATACAAGAACATGTGCGTCAGCACATGTTAACGCGCTTCAAGGCGCTTTGGGGTTGGAGTTCCCTCAGCGAAGTGGTTCAGGATGCAACAGCAACCTCATGGATGAAATTTGTTGGCGGAATGCAGAAGGGCCAAGAACTGGTCGTTCTATCCACTTCCTTAACCTGGTACAAATCTTGAACCATATTAAACTACTGCAAGCCCTATTCTATTCTATGCATTTAGGCTTCTGAAGTTTCTGTATCAGGGGTCCGGTTTCATGTCTGAGCCTACTTGCTGTTCTTGACGACCCGTGGGCCGAAGTTCCTGCAGAAGCTGTTTCTTGACAAGTTTATGTATGATGCGGTATCCCTACCCAGACACAGGAGGCAACGTCCAGCCCGCAGGGAGTGGATATAAGAGGATGTAATACAGGGGCCTATAAGATTAAGACAGGGTTTGGGGGTATATTGGATTCTCCCCTTCTATGGGGAGTTTTAGGAGAGAATCCTGGTAAGTATTTAGGCTGATACAGTAGCTGGTTGCAAGGCCTTGGGTGTCAGGCATTGAAGTCTGGGGTGTGCTACAGGCGGCTCTTACATCGGAAGTGTGGACAAAACCCGAAACCCTAAACCCTAATCGGTTGGAATCCCAACTCCTTTGCCTGAAGCCTGATGTTCTCCGTCCAACATGAACAACAGCCCATATGTTTGCTTTGCTCTTTGGATCCAAGTAGCCCAAGCTAGGTACCATTTGCAGACTTTAGGGGCATTACTTTTTGACTTTGATCTCCAGGGCTGGTTCTATGTAGAATGATCAGTCGCTATTTGGGACCAGCGCACTGTCACTGAGGTCGGTGCAGTCCGCGATCTCGTCACCCAAATCCGTCGCTCGACGGTCCTGGTGCTAAAAAAGAGGCAGTAATAGGAGCAAGAGCAGCAAAGCAAGACTAGGAGGACGAGCGGGAGAAGTACTTAGCAGTTCATGACGCATGGCGCTTGTGTTTGCAGCAGAATGGAAATTGTGGTGAACCTATCCCCTTTTCTGCGGTACCCAGATGTTTCAGGGCTTCGAGGATTTGAGGGTGTCCGCCCTAAGAACCAAATGCCAGGTCGGAATGAGGTAGATGATGATAGGATTGTTGCAGCCTCAGGAAAGTTTGCGTCAGGTCGGATGTTAAAGACTACGGTACCTTGTGCAGTGTGTGGTACAGTCCCACACTTTCCACAGAGGCATAGCACCAACACCTAGATGTGGAAGCTCTGGAGCCTGGTTGAAGTCTTAAACACTCTAAAATCTACAGGCGCTAAACTTAGATTCAAGACCCCAACCCAAATGGTACTTTCCCTAAATAAGGGGATGCCAACATAGACCCCCAAATACTATAGTCCTTATTATGGGGACCCTCAAACAGGTACCTCTAATTTTGGGAAAGCCTAACCGCTATAATCCCATAGATATCCCAGTGTCCATTTCATTTTTCATGTTCTTTTCCATTCTCCATTCTAGTAGGTACCCCTGATTTTGGGAAACCCCCAAATCTCAGGAAATATTCCCAGGCTTGAGGCACCCTGCACTAGCACCCTGGGATTGGAAGCACCTCAAGGAGCTTTAGTCTAGACTCCTTAAAGGGAGGTTATTTAGGGAACAAATACAGAGATGATTCATGGGGATACTCGAATTATTAAGGGGGATACTAGGATTATTAAGGGGGATACTAGGATTATTAGGGGGGATGCTAGGAGTTTGGACAGAGGCTCAGATGCTCCTAGATTCCTATGCAGCAAAAGCCGTTCAATGAGGACGCGGTATGGTCGAAAGTGGTGCTGGCAGCAGCCATGCGAAGTCTGGCAACTTTTTTGGCTGCGTTAGGAACCTCCCTCAAGTTATCAGAATATGGATATTGTCCCCCTTAGGTATATAGAATATGGCTTTGGTATATTATAATAAGATCCCCATATACTTCATATTCCATCGACTTCAGGGAGACTACATGTATTAACTTATTTTACCATAATAGCGACTTAGTTCAAGTTCCTTAACTGAACAGCAATCTGGACTGTGTCTGCTGTTTTTTCTTGAGTTGAAGGCCCAGGGTTCTGGGGTGATAAGTGTTGGGCGCCTCCCGTTGTCTCTGCTTTGAACCTGGGGTTTGTTGTCTATGTCCTCACGTCAAAGCTGTCCCCATCTGATAGCGGCCTGTATCCTCAAGATTTCACACATGCGCACATCTGTCATCCTCAAGGGGAAGCAGCAGAATTGTCCTGTGCGACTTGCATAAGCCTAAGATTTTACAGGGCACCCTACTTTGAAAGGGTACAGTAATGCGCTAGGCTCAGTTTTCAGTCTTGAATTTGTCAAGAGTAGGGACCGGCTCTTGGATGAGCGGCGGTTTCTCTGGAGTTGCCACCAGAAATATCTTACTGGAAACTACCTTAAACCCTGAATGCTATCCAACACCTCAACCAGTAGAAGATCCATCCGCGACTGCTCATTTAGTGGCGCGCTCGTAAGAGTCGCTCAGGCACGGCAGCCAAGCCCGCCCAACACGACACTCGGCGGTTTAGCGTCTGGCATTTGCTGAGTTTATGGCCAAGTTTCGCGAATTGTTCAGGTCTAGGCTGTCTCTAAGCGCGGGTGGTTCTGGAGTGATTTCGGCATACTGGCAACCGGTTTGATTTCCTGGCTACAGATGTTGTCAGCTTAATACCTGCCAGGAGCATAAACTCTAGCGAGCCCGCAGAACCCTGAAAGAATCCAGGCATACATAGCCCTGAGATCATCCGTGAGTTTTTGCGGACGCAGTTGCATACGTGCGTAGCAACTCGTCACCACGAACTTGCTTGACGAGACTCCCCCTGGAGGCCCTGAACTCTAAGCCTTGCACCCTGAACTATAAGCCTGCTCCCCTGTAGCATCTTGTCTTATGAACTCAAAAACTAGGCTTTGAGCTGTATTTCGTGGTGAGGACATGCTCATCGATGAGCTAGAGAAGATGGCGAAGCACATGTGAGATTGATGACGGGGGTAGATGGGGACCGCCCTCAGATTCTCAGCTTTTATGCCAGTTAAACGCACTAAGAACTACAAAGAGAAAGAACTGCCTGCCTCGCCCTGTCTATGCATATGCATATATATTCCAGGTGATCAGCAAGCAGTAACCCATTGTACTGGCAATTGAACTTCCAGGAATTCTAGGGCTGTTGTGAGAGGCGTCCCTAAGAACCCCCTGGATAGAGTTCGAGCCAACGAAGCTGAACTGTGCTGGTGTCGCCTGAAGCTTCGCTTGATTATTGACAACATCTCACGGCACATGGAGACAAGCAGGAGATGAAGTTTGCTTGCTTACAGGCTATCTATCCATCTATCTACCTATCTATCTATCCATCTATTTATCTATCTATTATCTATCTATGGCGTAATTCTGTTGTTTGGGCAAATCCCGGCAGGCTATGTCTATGTCGTATTCGAGTTTCAGTAAAGTTGGCCATACCATCTGATTCATACGGCCTGAGAGGATATGCGCTTCAGCTGGCTTCGCCTCTGGTATCCTCAATTTTTTTGGATCTCGCAGCCACGGTCCCCATGCTACTAAATCAAGGTGAAGAAACATACAGCAGCCTTCGAAATGTGATGAAACCAAATTCCTTGCCAATTGAACACCTCCCTAGAAGTTGCTCGGAGACCTTTGCCACGAAGTGGCATAAGGCCTCCCTGGAATTCGCAAAGATTGCGTATGTTCCATGGACGATGGGCGGGCCAGAATTCTGACTACATGGTTTAGGGTTGAGATTCATGATTTAGAGGTTACGATGTAGGATTTGGAGGGGTTTGAGGATTAGAGGGTTTAGGCAGCCGTCTCGGGTGCATGTACAGTTTCGGTTAAGTGATGAGATCTAGAAAGGTCCACTCCCAATCTTTGACACGCTGAATGCGCCAGAGGAGGGGCTAGTCATGGTTCCGGTTAGTAAGCGCCTCATGATTGTTATCAAAGATGAGAAGGGAGACCCCTGATTCCGAGGCGCTCTGAGCCCTTGACAAGGACTCCGGAAGCGCTGCACACTACTTTTAAATCGTCCCTACCCAAACCCCCAAAGTATGTAACATAATCGTCCTAAACTCAGAATTACAGCCATGAAGGCCATTTTTTTACATACTTTTGGGGTCCAGGTACAGATATACTCCTGAGAGCATCCGCAAAACAAAGCACAAAGTGGAAACTTATGGGGCCCGAAAGGCGACCTAGTATTAACCCCACCAACACCGCTAATATTAAATACTCCCAACATACTGTAATACACCATAATGGGGAGTATTTAACATTAGGGGCCTGAAGGGCACCTACTGTAAGCTACTGTTGGCAGCTAAGCTTGATCCAGTTGTTGTTACCTGTTCGGGGGTGTGTTTATACATTGTAAGCAGAGTGCAGCAAAATCAGAATGTACTCGATGTATCTGAGGTGGTCCTGGCACCCTGAACCCTAAACCCTAAGCTCCAAACGTTGAACCAAAAAAAAAAAACTGAACCCTAAACCCCAAACCCTAAACCACTGAACCCCAAACCCTAAACATTAAAACCCTGAACCTTTAACCCTAAGCAATACAACCCCAAACCCTAAACCCTAGCGAAGCTCATCCCGAAGACTGCATCTGCCCATGTCCTTTGCTTCGGCAAGCAGTTGCTGATTGTAGCTCCAATCCGACAACAATTTGGGACTGCATGAACCCTTACGTAAAGAAAAGGGCCAGGTGGCTTACCAGCGCTTATGGTCATGTAGGTGCCATTGGCAGGGTTCATTCAGTCCCAGCACGTTGCGCACGGAAAAAGCAGCATTTCTTCTGCGAGCAATGGCCGCTAGCCTATGCCACTTACATCCTTCCGCAGAGACGAATCGTTTCTGTGTATTCGGTCCATTTGGTGCCGCTAGTCATGAAGCCACCTTTAGGCAACTCACCTTCTTGGGAAAGCCTCGCAGCTTACTGCTTACTGTTTCTCTGGGTCGAGATTGCGATGAGCCTAGGTAGTATTGGGACCGCTCTGTAAAATTGGAGGGTTCAGGATCTAGATGCTGGCAATGAGGAGGTTCGCTAAACTATTGTGATTCCTAAGAGTTAGGGTGCTGCAGGTGGTGCAGGATTTCTGCTATCAAGGGTACCATGCAGCCTCCTCGCTTTGTTTTGAAGGGTTCGTCTTAAGTCATTCGAATCATGGTGTTGCAGTCTGTGAGGCCACCGGCTTTCACTCCAGGACATCAGGGTTCTGGAGCAGAGTGCAATCCAGAGGCCTGACAAAAATACAAATATTGTTCCTTTAGAACCCTTCCTGCCGTAGTCAGATGTACTACAGAAGCATAGACCCTAGAACTTAAGCTATAGTCCAAGGTACCACAGCACCCTGAACCCTAAAAGCACCGCAAGACTCTTTTGTATGTAGTTGGGCCTTGGTTGAGGGGGACCCAACTTCATCTGTGGCCATACTCCTACATTGCTTCACACCCGGAGGTGTGATGTTCGCTGTTCAAGGGCTGGGGAGTTTGGAGGGGTTGGTTAGCGTAAACAGGTATAGGGCTTAGGGTTTTGACGCCCTGTCTAGGCTCCGGCCCAGTTCATGCAATGCGTTTCGTGCTGTCTTTGTAAGAACTGTTCTGCCATGCGCACACTCACGGGGATCAGTTAGGATCATCTTTCTGTAAGACTTGATTTTCGACGAATTCCCAATGCAAGCTTCAACCCTGAACCCGAATAAATCATCTGAGAGCATGAACCCTAAACACTAAGCCCTAAAAACTCTAAACCCCATCACCCTAAACCTCACACGGCACGAGGCCGAGACCTTGGCGAAATCGCTGAAGTTTGAGAAGGAGGCTGACGGGCAAAAGCTGCTGGGTGGCATCAGGGGGATCTATAGGGGATTCTGTAGGGGATTACCATAGGGCTTCATAAGGAGGATACCAGGAGTTTAGACTATGGCATCATGTATGAGGTAGGTACGTACTGGGGTTTCAGTCGGTTTAAGGGTATTCGACTTTGGTATGTTAGGATTTTGGTGGCTTTAGGGTTTTAGGGTTTAGGCTTGCAATGCTGCAAGGCGCAGACGACATAGTAAATAGGTTAGGGAATGGGGCTATGAGCCCCCTAACTGGGGCTGGCTTGCTTATACCCCTGTATAACCTACTTGCCAAGGCCTGCTGGGCCTCGAAGTATGTATTTAGACTAGAAGGCTCCTAGGGTTTAGGGTTTCCAGTGCGGGCCAGCATCTGGGACAACCCTCCACAAATCTGCTGGATTCCGCATGCAGAGAAAATGGAACATGGCCGCTTGTCGAGTTTTCTGAATGAGGGTCGGGGCTCATGAATTTAAGGGTTTTGGCGTGTTTGACCAACCTAAAGGAAGAATTCACAAGTAGCTGGAGCTGAGGTTCTGGTCGAGAGGTATACTGAAAGGAGCTACTCTCATAGTCCTTAAAATGCCTGACTTAAGCACAAGTTCGGCAAGGAGCCCGGTAGTAGCTAAATGAGATCTACTCACTAGATCCCCGGTCTGTCCAAATCCTACCATGACGCGGAGGCAGCTCATGGACAAGGCAGTTTTATGAGGAATTATTTGGCGCCTCTTTAAATCAGGATCCACATTTCAAACATCCTCCGAAGCGGGTGGCCGCATTTAGGCCGTCATGCGTAGACCATGAGGGGTTCAAGTATTGAAAAGTACTTGCTAGACAAGGCAGTCAAGTTTGTCGCCCAAGATGGAGGGAGCATATCTTGCACAACCTGGAAACACCATTATACAGTAATTATGTGGGTATAAGGTATGGACCATGGAGCATGGTGAAAGTTGTTGTTCATGCGCGGTAGGGTTCGCGTTGGGCTGCGCAAAACTGCGCGAGTCGAAGGTTTAGGTTTAAGGCTGTGGGGCTCAATGTATCGGGCCCCAATACAGACACCAAATGACCCCAATGTACTATGACCGTACTATTTTATATGCACTTCCAAGAGAGACATGCCCGATTTTTGGAAACCCCGACTGCACCCTTTGCAAGCGAACGAAGCCAGCCCTAAACCTTCAACGCTAAGCCATCAAGTCTACATCCTACAGCCCAAACTCAATACCCCATGTCCTAGCTGTTGATACTAAAAATCCTGCATGACCTTAATTTTCTATGGCACCATCATTCCCAAGGTTCCAGGGACCTAGGGCCATGCAGGAGTTATAGTACCCACCGTAACTTCTATACCCCAAGCCCAGCATCTCTGCCTGAAAGACCCTGGCCCCGGACCCGCATCCGCCAATTACAGCCTACACTCAGCAGTCCAGCAAGCTGAAACGTAGCAGAGGGCCATATCTGGTATAAGAGGAGTCCGAAACATTTTTGTTCTGATTGTATACCTCTGGGTGTAGGTAGTTTCGGGAAACTTCTCTCTTGCTCATGGCACTTTTGCATAGTAGTGTCCTGAACTCCGCGAAGCTCAAACACAAAGCAATCAAGCAGGGCGACATTCATAGGGCAAGCAGGGCTCTCCGATGATTATGGGGGCCCTGTCTATCTAGGGCTCCTTATAATGGGGATTGCAGGAGTACAAGACATTATTTATGGAAACTATCACACCAGAAGGGGGTTGCAAGCATGAACTCTCCAACGTAAGATGCCATGAGCTCTCCTTACCCATCTGCCACATCCAAGGTGAGGGTGGGAGGCTGGAGCGGTCGGGGAGTTCAATTTTGATGATTGTTTGTTGTCGTGCTTATGCCCCTAGAAACGCTAAGCCGCTAAACCTAATCTTGAGCTGGTTTGGGTACTGCCATAAATTGTGGGGTCTCTCCACTATACCTCTTAAATCACGTAGTTTCCATGTTAGGGTCTACCAAACCAGGACCCCCCCACCAAAAACACCAAACCCCGTTTGCAGCTGCGAACATTTAGCTTCGCTGGGGTTGGCTTTGGGCTTCTCAGCATTCCCTGACACAGGGGACATGCTATGGTTGATGTAGGGCTTCTTAGGCTTATGTAAAGTCCTTCTCAAGAAAATGTCAGGACTATGTATGGCCCTTTAAATAGTCCCCCTCAAGTAGATAGGATATGGATTTGGGTATATTATAATAAGATCCGCATATACCCCATGTTCTATCTACTGAAGGGGGACTTTAAACAGAAGCCTTGGATCCCTGCCATTCCCATGACATCGAAACCTCAGGCATCCATCAACAGGATGCAAATGAGCATTTAGGGTTTAGGGTTTATAGGGTTGGCCCTACGGACAGCTTGCAATCCCATACTCTAAACCCGAAGCCCCTGAACCACTAAACTCTAAACTCCTAAACCCCATAGACTTAGATGATTTAGCTTCCACGGGTATTGGGCTAGTTTGTCGTCGGTTTGAAGTCAAAGCATAGGACAGTCATCAGACCTTCTACTATGTAAACCTCTGTTCCTAGATCTTGTTGCTCCCATATAATTCCCAATTTTGTAATAGTAGACGCCATCCTAAACCCTAAACCCGACTTGTTCATTCGCTACAACCAGCAAGATCTAAGGCCTCATGATCAGGCAGAAGGCTCCAACCCTAAACCATCCTGGCATTTAAGATGCCAGACCCTACACTTCTCACTTTTGCATGCTGTCCTACGGGCTTCTCCCTACTGTTGATGTAGGCAACTTTGCATAATCGCCAGTGTGCTTACCAAGCCCTTAAGGGGAGCATAGGCCCATATATGCGGTTTTCCCCTGAAGCCTTTTTTGGGAGTCCCCATAGTAAGGACCGTAAAACACTCATGGAAACCTTAGGCCCTAAACCTAGTATACTGCTTCTGGAAACCCGCATATATTTCTCCTGAGATCACTTCGTTAAGCTCCCCAATCGCACCCTGGCTTGTAGTGGCTGTTCATAGTGTCCATCCTTAGTTCCCAGACCCCTGAAAGCATCTAGAATCTAGAAACTAGATCCCCTTAATGATTCCTAGAAAAAATCCCAACAGTAGTATGGGGTGCCATATTGCAGGTGCGAGAGACTCAACTGCTACACGGGCGATGAGAAGATAGAGAGGGTGCGCTGCTTCAGTAGTTCTACTTGGAGGGTCAGGGTGGTTACAACCCAATTTTTCTGGTGCATGCATCACCCAATTAAAACCATAGAGGGGACTTAGGGACGTAGGGAGCTCACAATTTGGGCTTGTGGTACAGTAATAACGTACAACTGGGTCAAAGTTACCCTGAACCTCTAAATAGGGTGTAGCGGAAGTTTACGGCTTGGTTCAGAGATGTATATGTTAGGTATGGTAAGTCCCTGGTATAACTGGCGAATATCCAAAAGCCTCATACAATTTCTATGTTGGATGCCATAGTGTTTCGTAGATGCCTGTTCACTGTTCAGTATACATCTATGCATGTAGATGTTCTCTGTTACGATCATGGCAGGGATGCATATGAGCAGCAACATGTGGGCTCTAAACTTGGATCCCTTCTCAGACTATTTCAAGAAAGGACTATAAGATTTCGGAGAGTACGAGGTACAAAGTACCCCCAATTTTTGATTAACAGGTGCTTGAGTAGTCATGTCTTGGGTCGTGGTACGGGTGTGGGTGGCAGTCCGCAAAGGGATGAACATTGTGCCAACATGTTCGGTTCCTAGTCAAAAGCGGGAGAAAGACGTGACGATAACGCAAAAGCTGTTTTTGTTTCTGATTCCAGGGCACCAGAACTGCTTGGCTGGATGCTGGACAGCACCTCAAGAAGACATACCAGTTGAAGTGGCTCTGAAGGACCCGAAGGCCCTTGTGTGATTGTCTTGGTCTTAGCCCAAGTACCCCAAAGCCTGAACTCCATAATCCAGAAGCCCGGCGCGCCAGGCTATAGACAAATTGAAAGTCCGCCAGCAGAACATGTGCCATGCCGTCCCACGACTGCAATTGAGATGGATTCCGAACTCGGGGTGGCGCGAGCTTAAGGGTCTAGGTCAAAGGGTTTAGGGTATTATGGTGCAGGTGCAGGTTTCAGGGTGTCGGCCTGAGGGTGTAGACTTGGGGCCCATTAGGTACCATTAGGACCCAACGAATGTACAAGCGGGTTATTCTAAGGGCATTACGGGAATCAGGCCAGGAAATACCGGCTTCTAACAAGGGTCCTTTTTTAGGGCGTCTGTTGCATTGGGAGGCGCCAAGAATCTACCCTACACCACCCTACACCCTATATACCCTAAGCCCTATCCCTTTAATTGGGGTTTTGGCGGTTAGTGGGACGATTCTGAAGGATTGGGCATTTAGAGCTTCAGAGGTTGGCCTGCTCACGAGGTTAGGGTTTAGGGTTTAGGGTTTGGGGTTTAGGGCGCAGCCTTGATAGGAGTTGTAAGAATGTGGGTCTCAGGAGTGAAGCGCTGTAGAGATGTGTTTTGTTGCCGGAAGGTCTACAGAGCGCATTTGTAGATTCTCGGTGCGGGGTTTGGGCTTCGAAGCTCTATTTGGACAATGATCACAAGATTACATGCTACATCTCCAGCCCTTACCCCAAACCCTAAACCCTACTTTTGCAATAACTTGCTTGTATCGCTTATGGGGAGTTTGAACCCAACTGCTGAGTCCCCCTGAGCCTCCAAGTTTACGGCAATTCCTCGCAGGATTAGGGTTTGGGGTTTAGCCACATCCCCACCCCTAGGTCTGAGAGTTCTTGAGAAATGGGGCTGAAATAGTGGGTTTCTTTGGGGGTCCCAATAATAAAGGTTACAGTTTATACTGGTATTTTGGGGTCTATATTGAGGCCCCCCTATTTTGGCAAACTGCCAGATATCCCCTAGAGGATGTCTTTTTAACTAGAGTATGGAACCTCAGAATCCCTACCAGGGGTTGCAGGGCCCTATAGTGGGCAGTTAGAGCCACATGGGGCCCCACACAGACAGTAGGTGGAGGGAATCCCCAGGTGGTCTAGGAGGGTTTAGGGTTTAGGGATGTGGTTTGTCACAGTTTTGGGGCTCCTCAGAGATATCCCTCATTTGCAAGAACAGTAGTGTCTATGGGGGCACGTGCCGCATTCCGCATTTTTTGGGTGAAGGTTCGAGGCATTTTCCTGGCTTCGATATGGGCGTCTGGGGTCCCTTGCAAGATCTCCCTGCTTAAGTCATAGTCCCCCCAAAGCCCTCAACTTGAGGGCCCCTAAGCCGCAAAATCCGAGTTTAGACTTTATGAACAAAACCGAGGCCCTTGGCCAGAAAACCCTCAACCCTCGTTTTAGGGTTTAGGGTTTAGGGTTGTAATTTTAGGTCAATCCCCCCTGTAGTAATGGCTCCTTAATATGGAGTTAACAGGGCCTTAAATCTAGACACAATAGTTTGTTGTGGTACCCATTACTGGGTGGGGGATTGACCCAACTGAAATTGCAGTTCTCCAAGGTAGATGAGATGCTGAAGCAGGAAGAGGTGACCAGCCCAGCTTCTGACATTCAGTGTCTATGAGTCTATGCGCTGCAAGTACTTACTCCAATAACCACTATGGGCTTTTAGACCTTAAGGCACCTTAATCTATCCTTAATAGGTCCTAATAGGGAATTTCATGTTCTAATCGCGCATAGTGGAAGGCGACAGGGTCCCTAGCGGTGGTAACAGAACTTCGCTGAAAGGTCCAGGCGCGTGATCAGACTGTGAGATGTTTTGGGCTCTACCTTAGTAGCGCATGGTCTGAGCATCTTTCTTTACGGGTCTAGTGTTTCTACATAGAGCCAGCAAGCCACGCTTTGTCTGTTCAGACCAAATCTTCAGGAAGCCAAAAATGTCTAAAAGTTATGGCCTCTTTGTGGCGGAACTGTCGGCCTCCCATAATTTTACGAGACTGTTCTGCACGTCCAGGTCTAGAACAAAATCAAAGCGCTATAAGCACGCTGCAGTGTTGTTGATCCCAAACTCCCCAGAGATCTTATACAAGTTAATTAGGCAATGTATCCCCTAAGCTATACTACTTGGAGGGTCAGGGGGTCTTCGCAAGTAGGTTAATAACGCATATAAGTCGTATAACAACCCCAGCTATCCCAATTATGAACCTACTTAAGTCGCCCTGACCCTGTAAGTAGGATCTCGTATGAGTCAAGGCATATTCGGGAGTTCCGGGAGCTTGCTTTTAACAGGCCTATACCCCCAAACTTGCCTTAAAGGAACCGCAAAGAAAATAGAAACTACATATTATTGGGGGGGTGGGGACTACTATACGGGTCATTCCTCCATTCCCTACAAAACCCAGCCCTAAGCCGGGTAAATCCTAAACTATGCAGGCAGCCAACGGTGAGCCTCCGGCCTTTGAGGGAAATTCCTTGCGTGCCTTGGCGAAATACAGCCCTGCGCTTCTATCCCGCCCAAACCCTACTCAAGGGCTCCTATGTAGTTCCTTTATGGGTCTGTTTTTTTTTTTTTTTTCGGGGGTAATTTATTATCATCCGAAACAGGAGCTACATAGGAGGAGCAAACGCTAAACCAAGTCTTTCCTGTTGATGGAGGAACTCTAGGTCCCGCACTCCCCAGCAGTTACAGCGCACTTGGGATCACCCTCAGCCCTAAATCCTAACCCTAGACCCGAAGTCCTAAACTCTAAACCCTAAACCCAGTGGTTTCGGAAACCCTCCGCATCACCAAGCCCATAACCGTAGCGCTGACCTTGAAATACCAAGAAAGACACTACGGAGGATTGGGGTAGGGTTTAAGCTTTAGGGTTTTTGCTTTAGGGTTGAGGGTTTAGGGGATGCAGCAAGGGGGGAATAATGTACATTAGGGTTTAAGGATGAGGGGGGGTATGGACACAGGTCTTCAGTCAGGGACCGTTGAAGTTCAATTTAGAATCTAAACCCTATAGCCCCAGACGCACTGTCCATTTCACTGGGGTTTCCATGTTTCTGTGGATGGAAGAAATCTAACCCCATACACCTTACTTTGGGGATCCCAAGTGGTGCAAGATTTTCTCCATCCAACGTAGGGGGGGGCCTACACCCTAAACCGCGTAGGGTTCTTCCACATGCGAAGGTGCCAAAGCCGGCGCATTGGATCCCTCCTTGGCCGCAGACTCAGCGGGAGTTTTCAGGATGGACTTATTTGGGGGGTCAGGGGGACTTAGTAAGTTTAGGGTTGAGGGTCTAGGGTTCAGGAGGATTTATTAGGTAGATGAAGAAGGGGGATAACTAGGGTCATTCTGTTGCCAATAGGGGTTATAGACCTACTTGCTAACGCCCTCTGGCCCTCCCAGTTATTACATAGGAGTGGAGTTAGGAATTCGGATCTAGGTAAGGAAACACCCAAATTCTAATCATGATGTCCTACATTGTGTCCAGCAATTATTCTATATAGATACAGCTAACACTTGTGTTTCGTATTACGCGTAGATTAAAGGAGGAACTCAAAGGGTTAATCAGGCTGCTTCCTGGGATCATGACACGAGCTCCACAACTTGAAGAAGCGCCAGAAACGAGCACTATGAGTTTAGGGTGTAGTTAGTGCTGAGGCCCTTACAGTTTAGAATTTAGGGTTTAGGCCCTTGCAGTTTAGGGTTTAGGACCTTGCGGGCTTAGGACCTTACAGACCTACATCCGGGAATGTGGCAGTCTTGCAGCTATTGAGTCACGCAGGATTTTGGCAGTTGTGTATGTAAGAAATATGAACCCAAAATGAGTTATAGTCTAAATTCCTTAATGGGAGATTATGTAAGGGTTATTAGGGGAATATTATGGGGCTTACTAAGGGGGAAACTAGGAGTTTAGACTAGTGACTAGAGCTTGAATGAATGAACATTCCAACGTTTCAACTGTATCTTTTGTGGTTTCCTTAGTTTAGGGGTGCTTTTTGTCCCTAAGCCCCAAACGTTAAATCCAAAACCCTAGACTCAAAAAACCCTAAACCAAATGAAAATCCCGGTTGTCCAGGTGCCACATGCGGATGCTGACGCGGCCCAGCAGTGGACTCAGACTGTGTTTGCAGCTTCCCAGGCTTAGGGCTCATACTAGTAGTATTTTATTTGGGGATATTATGGTTCCCAATATAGAGTAAGATTATATCCTCCTTTTGTGGTATAGTATTTTACATAAGGAATATTATCTTACTAGGTTCAACCACCAAAAAACGCTATTCGAAAGATTGAGCCATAGTCTAAATTCCTTTCAATGGGGTTACATAAGGGAACCGGGGAGTAATATGAGGATTACTTACACTAGGGGGACATAGGGGAACAGGGGAGTATTCTGGGGATTACTTAGACTAAAGATGGCATACTAGGAGATTAGACTAGAGCTCATGTGGGAGTCGACCATCATGATCCCTACATCCCTACATTGTCTTTAATGGAGACTCGCCTACTGTCGTCTCCGGATAACACCTAGACGGCCCTAGGCCCCCTTTTGCGAAACCCCCCCATGTATATAGGAATTGGGGCCGGTGATGGTGTTGAATCCTTGTTTCCGTACTCCAAAGCTGGCATGACTTTAATTAAGTATAGGGCAGCGAGTATCTGCCCCAGAAGCAAGGCCCAAAAACGGACGAACAGAAAATCTTACCAGCTGATAAAACTTTAGAGGGAGGCCGCGGTTCTACACTAGGAGGACCTCACCCTGTAACAGGTGTATACGAAAGGACAAAAAGCGGACCCGAATATGATCCCTATTATCCGTTATAGTCACTATTACTGGGTGGGGAGGGGGCGGGTTCAGGCTTTGAGTCTGGGTAGAAGGGCTTTGGCTCCCGGGGTGGCTTAAAGATATATCCGGGCTATTAGACCTTAAGGGTACCTTAATCTACCCTGAATAGGGTCCTCTGGAAAATTTTAGGGTCTAACAGCCCATAGTGTTAAGGATTAATCGATGTTCGTGTTGGGGCTTGAGGATTTCGAGGACTGAGGGTACACACCCTGGGAATCCACATCTTCAAAGACAGACACTTTGGGCCCGAAGGTCTGGGAACAGTACCTTTTTTCTGGGAGAATGTTTTGGATCCCTGGGGAGGTATTTTCAAGGTTTTTGGCGTTCGGGCTTGAGGCTGAAGCTCCGCTAGAGGCCGAAGGCCTCATTGAAGCCCTCCTGGGTTCAGGGTCTACTGTAGGGTTATAATCATGAATCCGACACCCTGGAGGCCTCAGCCCTAAACTCTCGAGCCCTAGACGTGAGTTTGAGAACCTTGCAGACATTGCTGAAGAAAAGCCGCCGCAACGCCAAGGTTATCAAGGGGTTGGTCCCAGCCCTTTAAAGGGCTACTAACATGAATAACCAAAACGGGAACCTAGTGTATGGCCATGTTGGGGACGGGTGTTTTGAGCAACTGCCACATAGATGGATGCCTCGCAGTGTTCCGGTTGAGGGTCCATGGATGCGTGGTTCTCCACTGCGGCACTTACAGGGGCCGGTCCTGCGTCAGGGGTTCAGGGCTTCTTAGCGACTACCCGCAACTCCAGCTTGGAATCCTTCAGGTCCAGTGTGGGCCCTCTTGCCATGATCGCGTTTCTTCAGGCCCTTTTGGCTTTGATATTCATGGTTCAGGAGACTAAGGTTTTGGAGAACAGGGGACATGGAGTCTAGCTTATAGGGGGTAGGCGTTTAGGCCTTAGGACCTAGGTGAACCCAGGCTTTCAAAACCATGTAGATACTACAGGCAAGCTGAATTATGTTAAGGTTCCTGATATGGTTGAAGCAGTATCTTTCAAGCGGCTCTTCAGGTCCTGGGAACTTAGGTTTTGTCTCTTGGCACTGCCTGGCAATGTTCCTAGTTCTTGTATACATTCTTTGCAGGCATTGTATGTCCTGCTTCCTGTCATATTCTTTCAGCTTCGGCTGTGCTGTTGGAGCTGCTGCCATCCCAGTGCCCCAAGGTACGGCACATGTTCATAGGGTATGCAAAGCTGGATGGGTTTAGATTTGAAGAGGGTCAGATGTCGGGGCGCACGTCGAGGCTTAAGGCTTTGAGTCTTGGATTTGGGTTCAGTTCAGCGTTTCCCGGGTGTGTGTTAGGGAGCTTGAATTGCTTGCAAACATCCAACGGGTTCTCATCGTATGACGAGTAGCAGTCCTGTGCAGTAGAAGTGAGCAGAACTCGGAGTCATCCTGCAGTAGATAACATGCATGTATTGAGACACTCAGAAAATCTTCTCCATTCTCCACCGTAAACCCTAAACTCACTGGAGACATCCTTCAGTACATAGCAGGCAACATGTATTGCGATACTCAGAATATGTTCTCCACTCACTCCGCCTTCGGTTGTTTTTCCTCAAAACTGTAGCGTCTGAAGCTTCAGCCCGCCAATCCCTGACGCCAGAGTTCTGATTTCTAGAGCCTAAGCCTTCTGCTTCAACCCCTGAATCAAAACCAAGGTGCTGCGAGGCATAGTGTTTCAGGTTTAGGGGTTCAGGGTTCAGGTTTCAGTGTTCTTGATTTAGGCTTTAGGGCTTTAGTCTCTAGACCCCCAACCCCTCTCTGCATGACCAGGACTATACTGATTATGGAGCGAGAGGGATTCCCTCTAGCTTAGAGCCCCTTATGAACCCTGAAACCTCAAGTCCCACACACCAATCCTTAGAAACCCTGATCTTAGCCACGAATCCTTCAGCCTTAGAGCTTGAGCACCAATCCCTGTAAACCGTAACCCTAAACCCTAAGCTCCAAACATCACGATCCCATAACCTCAACCCCTAAACCCCAAACTCTAAACCCAAAACCCTAAACCCAAAACCCTAAGCCCTAAACCCAAAACCCTAAACCCTAAACCCAAAAACCTAAACCCAAAACCCAAAACTCTAAACCCTAAACCTAAAACCCGAAGCTGCAAATACAAGAGCTCCACAGCCTCCTCCAGCAGGTGGCACCAAGGGCGGCCCGTCGGCTCCCTGCTCAGTTTGGGGTTCTTGTGGATACCGGGTTTAGGGGATTAGGGGTTAGGGTTTAGGGGTTCAGGCGTTTAGGGGGTTTAGGGCTTTAGGGGTTAGGGGTTTAGGGGTTTAGGGGTTTATGCAAGCAGTCTGCAGACGATCCGAACGAGAATGACGCCTGGATCCTTAGCCAGAACATGGGATATACAAACTATTAATTACGCCTTAGGCGTGAGGGGTTTAGGGGTTTAGGGGCTAAGGGTTCAGTGGTTTGGGGGTTTAGGGTTTAGGATTTAGGGTTGAGGGATTCGGTCTAGAGATTAGGGTTTAGGGGCGAGGCTTGGTTAGTAGGCTTGAAGGATGAAATCGTCTGGCGATTCTGGGGTTAAGGGATTCGGGTTCCTGCTAAGTGGGTTGAGCTCAATGCAAATACAGGAGAGTAGTTACCACGCAGGGAGGTCGCAAGAGCCATTTTGACCCCATGTATAGCCTTGTGTTCTGTATATCTTAGATACCCCTTGATTCCCTTCCTGGTGCTGATTTTTATCTATGCTTCATGGGTTGCCTAGGGTCTAGCGTGGCGAGCTAAGATCCGACATTTCAGGGCACCGCCTCCTTTCTGGTGAAGGAGGCGACGAGACTGTGGGAGATTTGCAGACCTATGATTGGGTGGTTTCCCTAAATGAGGGGGCCCCAATGTAGACCCAAAGTATTACAATCCTTATTATGGGACCCCCCAAAAGTACAGTACCCCTAATTCTGGGAAACCCATATTTCTCCATCGAGCATGAGTGCAAGAACTAATCGCGACGATGCGGAGCTACTCAGGCAAGGGTGATGAGCCCCCCTACTATAGAAGCCTCCATAAATATATACTATTGTCCTATATTTCTTGTATGCCTATGCTATAAGGTCCGCAAAGAGATGTTGGTAATTACTCAGGTCCCTGCATTAGGGAGTGAACCTTCTTCAGCCCTCAACTGCTTTTGGAAGTCATGACGCGGGCGCCGGCGCGACTAAAGACAAAAAAGAGTGATCAAAGGCCGTGATTATGGTCTTGGATGTAGGGTTTCAGAGACAACTGTCGCGGCCCCCAAGTGAAAAATAACAGTCAAGAATCTTACTACTGAAATGTTTCAGGATTGGCTGGGCACATACAATCGTCCGACGTTTACTGTCCCCTCCCTGAAGCTTTGGGTTATCAGAGTTTAAAGTAAGTTTAGGGTTTAGGGTCAACAGGATT
This sequence comes from Symbiodinium pilosum, assembly GCA_905231905.1. NCBI lineage: Eukaryota > Dinophyceae > Suessiales > Symbiodiniaceae > Symbiodinium > Symbiodinium pilosum. The sequence goes on from CAJNIZ010008936.1 coordinate 39,904, forward strand.
TTGGCTGGGGGATTCTCATGGGTTATGCAGGTTCCCCAATTACCCCCTGTATTACCGCTTACCTCTAGGTTATGCTGACAACTTACATCTTGTACTATGGCGGGGGCTCCATTTCATAGATTTCAAAACATCTTTCCGGCTTTACTTGGTTGTTTCGAGAAAAATGGGGACCCGCCAAAAAGGTACCCCCATTTTTAGGAAACCCCCACTCATTCCAACACCTGCACAACGCCGTGTCAGAGTAGCAACTCTATCTGCCTGGGACCCAAACCTGGGTAGGCGTAGGTTTGGGTACTGCCCCCCGTCAGTAACAGTTGGGTAATAGTTATCATAGGGTTAGATATAGCCTTTAATAGGACCCCTGATATAAACTGTTACTGGGTGGGGGCAGTACCCAAGCGTAGGTGTTTAGGGTTAAGGATTTAGGGTTCATTCACCTTTGGTCATCTCTCAGCATTCTTACATTCCGATCCCTGAGGGCCCCAACGATTTCTCACACTCTCAAGAAGTCCCCCGCCCCAAACTGGATTGCTGTTAAGGAACTTAAATTAAGTTACCATACTGGGTATATATAGGGTTTCCCCAATATAGTAACTTAAATTAAGTTCCTTAACAGCAACCCAGCAAACAGACGTACCCAGTCCACGACACTGCGACCTCGTTGACTTTCTGGTGGCCTGAGCTAGTCCAATGTGGAGGTTTCCAAAAATAGGCGTCTCGTATTTGGGAGGAGCACCTAAAGTAAGGATTATAGCCTTTTAGAGGTGTGTATGTATATATACATATATATATATATGAGGGAGGACGCCAATTGTTGGAAACCTCCATTTAGTCAAACTTAGGGCTGAAGCTTAAGGTTTGCCAGGCTATGGCCGAAAGCTTGTACTCCCCCTCTTATTCTTCTCAATCTTACAGAATCTGCCATGTGGGGTAGTCCTTGCGGCCTTGGTTTCCAAACCTCAAGCAAATGAAGGGCGAGCCTGATTCCTTGATCTTTGCGAGCCAAAAAGTGCGAGCTTCTGTTTGTCAAGCAGACTCAGCGCGTGGCAAAGGGCCGAGAGAGATAGGGCCGGAAGCAACTTGGGGTTTGATTGGCTTGAAAGCTTGGGTTTTATGCGTATCGTTCATCTAAAGTGCATTTGCAATAGAAATGGTTGATAATAATATCCAGACTGTACCAAAGTAGCCGCAACAGCTGGCAGTGCCGCTTGGAATCAAGGCTCAGGTAGGTTACCCGATGGGCATCTTCTATATTTGTATGTTGATGCCGTGTTGTGCCAAAAAACTGGTCCTCAACGCCCCCGCCCCGCTGCAGAGTAGGCCAAACTTGTCAAGGGGTTTAGGGTTTCGGGTGTAGGGTTTAGGAACATAGCGCCGTGAAAACAGTGAGCGATGCATAGTCGTGATCCTGGGTAATTAGCCGTAAGCAAGCCACTCCTCATGTCTATAAGCCGGACTATTCTCCCAAAGATTACGGGGGTACCTTTTTGGGGTATATTGGGGTGCCCCCCCATTTCGAGAAACTATCATATCCCGGCATGCCAGTCATCCCGCCATGTGCTTGTTCAAGAAAAATTGTCAGCCGTCAGCCCACAGCCGCAGGCAGTAAAACAAAGTGAGCCCAGTCTGTCAAGCTCTCAAAAGGTAGTTTCCAGAAATGGGGTGACCCCTGTATCCGAATATGCCAAACTCACCGTTACGGGAACTCCCAGGAAGGGGCCCTAATTATTGAAATTCTCCAAAAACCTATTGGAAGACGACCCCGAAGGCTCAGGGCGGAGCCTTCTCACGGAAGCTTTGAACCTGCAGCTGAGTCCCAAATGCGGGCTTACAGCATGAAGGGCCCCATCATGGTTGTCAAGCTCTACTGGAGGTTTAGGGTTGAGATGATTTGGAGGAAAGCCCAATGTTTCGCGAAGGAGGTCTTGCATATATTCACTGTGGCGACTTATTCGCGCCCTAGCACACGCAACTGAAATGCTACGACCTAGCACTTTCCGGCAGCATGGGCAGCATTGCGCAGAGCCCCCAAACCCCACGCCCCTGTGACCCTAATCCTTCAAGTCCCAGAACCCCCAAAGTCCTAGCAGGCCCCAACCCCGCAAAGGTCTAAACTCAAACCACCAAAGGCCTCCAAAAGATCTATTGGGCCTATAGACCCTCAATAATGGCCATGCTTCGCCGAGCGGTCCTCGCGAATGCATCCTGGAGGCATCGCCGAATGTGAGCTACTCTTGTTCCGCTTTCCGAGGAACGTGGAGGGGTCGTTATCTACACTACATATCAATGTATTTGTATTGAAAGAACAGGAGAGATGGAGAGGGAGAGGGAGGGAGATAGTGCCTGGGGGGGGTGGCAGATTTGGGGCCTAGGGTTGCGTTTTGGTAGCTCTCAGAGTGACAGGTCCGTTTCGAAAGTCCACCTAACGTGCTCATATCGTTGGGGCATCTTCATGTTGTCAGATCCATTTTTTTGGCTGCACAGGGAATATAGTGAAACTGGGCAATACGGTCCTTTGTGGTAGTCAAGTACCTTTTCAGAGACTTTCCGCAACAGGACCCCATGAAGTCACAAGCCGTAAGATCTGACCAGGCCCACATGCAATCATCAGCTAGAAGCCCTCCCACACAGCCAAGGGTTAAGGGCAGAAGGGTGTAGTGTGTATAGGGTTTAGGGTCAAGGGTTTTGGACTTTCAAGCCCGAAGCCCTAAGCCTGCAGCCCCAAACCTCGAATCCTAAAGCTATATGTTATAGTAGTCTCCACTTTCTTTTCCATTATCCCTGTACAGCCCCTTAAAAAACCCTATATGACCCCAACATACACTTCCACTTCGCACAGAAGCGCAGGGGCTGCCAAAGCCGTCAGAGCTGCCGAAATCGCGTCACTTTGCCCGGGCCTTATCCGCTACCAAGTATGTCTGTTGCCTGAAGTTGGGCTGCTTTATAACCCTATCTACTATAGCAGTTTCTATTTCACTTTCCGTTATCCCTATATCACCCCAATATATACCCTATTATCCCATTGATTCTGGAGTCATGTAGGGGATATAGTGAGTACGTAACTTGGGTTGTGTGGGCAGCCGCAGTTCTTTGCGTAGGAGAGCAGACATGACGACTGACCCCTTACTGCGCACATCAAACCTCAGAAGTGAGTCTACTTCGCTACAGAACCCGGAAGCACACTCTAACATGATAAACAAAGCCTGCTTTCTAGCATAAGACCCAATATCTAGTGCAAGGCAAGCGAGATAAGGGGGCAGCACATGAAGTCACATAACAAATGCAACATACGTGATGCACAATGAGTACATGTTGCGCGCATGGGAACCATTTGATGTCTGACCTCAGGCTCGCTGCTACGCTTTTGTGCGATGTCTCTTACTCATAAACACCTACACCCTACAATCTCAAGCCCCAATCCAAACACCCTAAGCCCCAAACCCGTAGACCGCCTTGCATATCAGGTCTTCGCCAATGGTGCCTGAATATGAGCTATAGTCTAAACTTTGTAAAGGGGTGTTTAAGGGATTTAGCGGAGTATTATAGAAGGTTATGAAGGGGGATACTAGAAGCTGAGACTATAGCTCACATGGCCTCCTACATGCTTCATAGGTCCGAACCATAGGCCCTTCATTGGATGATTCTTCATGAATCTATAGCAATTCAGGGCTCTAAACCCCAAACTCAAGCGCAAAAACCCCACAACTAGATTTCTTATAAAACCGCTGAGAGTCTATCCCTATTTATATCTATATACACATATATATATATACATAGAGATATATACACATCCAGAACCGTATATAACCCCTACATACCCCTAACCTAAAGCTCCCCCTTGCCAAGGCGCCAGCTGTGGAGTGAACCTCCAGCTTCTGCTGGTGGCCTGGCGCCCACGCCCTCAGCGAGCGCGTGCCAAGGAAGCATTTGAGGGTTAGGGGTTTAGGGTGTATGTGGGTTTAGGGTTTATATGGATTTAGGATTTAAAAGTTAAAGGTTTAGAGAGGTTTAGGGTTTTAGGCGTTTAAGGGTTTCAAGGTATTAGGGTTTTGGCATGCTTTGGAAGTATTATTCCCTCATAGTCCTTATGTAGCGGTAGAATCATAGTGGAATACAGCCTGGATGTGAAGTTGTGTCTTGTTAGTGGTTGTGGGCGAGTGTATATAGGGCTCGTAAGGAATGTTGGTGAGTGTCCAAATTTGGTGTCCAATTTGCGAGACCTGAAGCCTAGATAAAAGTCATGGCTCCTTTGTGTTTTCACGGGCACACCAACCTATGGAGTGTAGTGCCTTCAGGGGGGTTCTTGAAGTATACATCGCTGTGTAATGCAGTGTTGAGGGTTTAGAGCTAAGGGCTCAGGGTTTAGGATTTAAGGCTTGGGTTTAGAGTTTCGGGTTCAGTATGTAGATTATAGCCCGGAGTTCGTGGTGCTTGGTCACAGCTTCAAAGGGATCATCTGGCATCAGGAGTGCGGGGGATGCTCTGGGGATGCCAGGTACGGGGATTATGGGCACTCTCAAGGGCCCACTCTCTTCTCTTTTAGAAAGTTCCCTCTTTGGCGGGTGCTGATGAGAGGTATTGTATGCAGAACTACAACTTAAGCTTTGCAGATTGAGGTTAGGGCGCAGGCTTAGGGTCTTTGGTCTGCTAGGTTTTCAAACATGTTTCAAAAACCTTGGTTAGGACTCATGTGAACAGTTATCACATTCTGCGTCGCCTTAGAGGCTGCAAAACTAAAAATTGTCGGCTATAGGGATCCCAAACAATGGCCCATCAATTTGATAGCCCCCTTAACATCCTCGTGATGAATCTTTCCATTTTGCCTACAACATGTTGATGTAACCGATGCTTTTGCGAAGGCTTTCTGCAACTCCAGGATGGTTCCACGTGATCCTTCTAAGCTATACCTCCTCTCTGGAATCCCGGACAGAATTCCTGGTACGGCTCGTACTTTTTGAAAACCTGAACCCCAAAACCATTCAATGACCCCAAAGTTCGATCGTGTCTGAAACTACCCCCTCGCATTATTAGGAAGTGACCCACCATTGCACAAAGCACCCTACAACCCTGCATGATTCCCATCATTTACGCATGGCCCCTTCGAACTACAACCCCAACACGGGATCCAAAGGTTGAAGGCAAACGCTCTGAACCTCCACTCAAAATCCAAAATCGGAGTCCGTGTCCTGGAAGTTCATCTGAGGTTTCGGCAGCATTTCGAAGATGCCGCTCCGACTTGCTTCTGAGTCCGGAGAGTTTGAGCCAACCGCAGTGTGGAGCGCGTGAACTTCGGAACCCTTCTTGATCTTCGGTCATATTCAGAGGGAACTATGCAGGTAAAACAATTTTCAAGCACGGGAAAGGTTTGTGAAAATCGCGGGTCTGTTTTGGCGGGGTCTTTTAGAAAGGTGTTGCGAAACACGTAGACTTGACCCTCGTTGGAAGACAGCATGTATAAGGTCACGAGCCTTCAAACCCCATTTTACACAAACCCCAGACCACAACCCATTTTTCGGACGTAGACCACAAATCATACAGGCAACTCTCAAAATGAGCAATTTTGGGGGTGTAGAGTTTAGGGTACCCTGCCCAAATCAGCATGGAACCTGAAAGGGGCCCTATAAAGACTGCGGTCTTGACACAGGGTGCCTTTACTTACTGGTTGTTAGTATAGGGAAGCTGCGAATATGTTATATAGGGGTTATATAGAGACGGGTGGACTGAGGAGTTTCCGATCAACTTAGGCTTTAGGGTTTTGCAGTACTGCAGAAGCCTGAACAGGAAATCATGTAGTCGCGGTATCTACCAAGTACCCTAAATATGCCCAATCTCCATTCGAAATGGTCAGGCCCCCCCCCCCACATTACCCCTGGGATACAAATAGCCAAAATTAGGTATGTGTAGGTATACTCTATGTAGACTTGGATCCCCAACCAGGGCAACACATCAGGGGAAATGTCTGGCTTTCCGCTCAACATGAACCAAATGGAGAAAGTGCGAGTTCGTAGGGGTTATGCAATGCTCTATTTAGGGCTACTCCTTTTGGAAGTTTTTGGACATGTGAGTCCTCGTCGTGGTTGAGAGCTTTTTCAAATTGGGTTTCAGGCTTGAGGGGTTTCTTTGGGGTGCAGGACTGTGGCGGAAGCATTTGGGTCCTTGAGCTGCGGTTTAGCTCAGCTTTGAACTTCATGCTCGTGGTCTATGGCCAAAACGTCTCAAGGAGTTGGGAAGACCCCTGGGAGGATCCAAAAAAAATAGATCCCCCATAAAAAGCCAGAATAACCCCTACATAATCCCTAGCTAATTCCCCATAGTCTTCTAGGTGATCTGATTTTTGGATCCCTTTGGGGGTCTGGGCTTGGCATCGTATGATGTGGCTGCAAATGGGGCCTGGGGTTGCCTCAGGGCTTTGGGCAACATAGGGTGCTTCTGCTTCAAGGAATCGATGTAGTGTACTTTCTGTCTAAACCCTAAACCTTAAACCCTAAACCTCAAACCCTAAACCAAACAGGTTCAGGCTCCCTACCTGGTCTATTCTGGGCACATTAGCACATGTCCAAAGAGATACTCATCATGCGCATGTATATTAATATGTATTGATGTAGAGGTATCAGACGGTTGATGGAGACAAGACTTTGTACAACCCTCTCTTCCTAGACACCAGTAGATCTAGGGCCATGCAGGATGTTGGCCACTAGCAGTTTATAGATATATGTATTCATCATACATGTCACACAATTTGTGCCAGTGTGTATATACATGCATCACTTAACCCCATGTACGTATATCTATATACACACAAACACCACATCAAACGCTAAATATAATCAGCGTAATTATATACATATTAGTCTGCACATATGTGGACACCCAATTGCGCCAGTACTAGTACTGGTGAAAATGCATTATTGAGGTGTCTGGGAATGCCGGGGACAGTAACAAACGCCAGGCTCACCAGTGGCGGATGACGCGCATCTTTGGCAACAGGCATGCTCCTGACTCCAAGTAGAGCGTATAGGGTTTAGAGTTTAGGGTGTGCAGGGCGATTAGGATGTAAGACGGCCGAGGATGTATAAGTCAAGGGATTCGGGATGTAGAGCGTACAGGCTTAATGGGATGTACGGGTTTGGGGTTGATGGGCTACAATGTGGCAGGGGGTTTAGGGTGTTTTGGATGTGGTGCTTGGCGTTTGGATTTAGGCTTCCGGGTTCAAGGAGCTGGGGTCACGACACTATATGAGGGTTGCAGAGGCTTGGGAGGACCGCGGAGGCTTGGGAGGACAAAGCGATTAGGGAAAAGAGTCATGATGCTCCTGGAGCCTATACTAAGAGTGATATTGGGGATAATATTTACTTCAGTTCAGTCCCGACGCGTCTTGGCCACCAACTCGTAGCCATCTATTGGGTCACTGCGCCGTACAGCAGCTGTCCGAAAAAGGGGTCTTATCAAGGGCTAGTATAACTCCTCTAAAGGGGGAATGACCTAAAAAATTCATTTTGAAGTTCACGATGGAGCTCATCGACGTTACAAGGTCCTGTGTGAAGGTCCCTGTCGTACGGGTCATAGTATTGGGGGTGTTTATTGGGACCCTAGTTCTGAGAAATACTCAGACACAGCCCCTTCGACCTTGGTTTAGGGAATAGGGCTCACTGTGTGGGGCGTTGGATAAGGCTGTAGTTTTGCCAGGAAGCCTCCACTCATATGGAATGGTTCTTCGTGACTCTAATGAAGTTTCTGGATTCTGGCTTCCACTTGCCTACCCTAAACCCGAAACCCTAAACCCATCCGCTCGCTCTCTGTAAGCTTGAGGACTGAGGGGGGCGGGGGTCCTTAGAATTTGAACCTTAAGTCCATATTTTGACCCGAAACCTCACATAGAGGGTTGTCAGAATCCTGGTCCGTTTTAATCTAATACGGACCCAAAAGGGACCCTCATTGTGACTGCCCTCCATGTCTGACCTCGACGCCCTAAACGCTAAACTCAAAATCACAAACAGGGAGCCCGAAGAAGAAACCAAAACATGGGGGTCTCCCAGAACTAGGGGTACTTTTTTTTGGGAGTCCCCATAATAGGGATTATAGTATTTCGGCATCTATATTGGGGTCCCTTCTACTTTGGGAAACTACCATATAATCCTTATAGAACCGTATAAGCCTAAAAAAAAGCTTCCATTTCATTTTCCATTTATTCTCCATTTTCCTATATTGGGGTCCCTTTGCTTTTGGGAAGCTACCACATCTGCTTTGAAGGATGGTGAGCACGCCTCCGTCGGCTGCACACGAAACACTGACATGTTTCACTGGGTTATTGCTCAGGAACTCAAGTTAAGGCACTACAATGGGGGGTTACTTTCTGTATATACATATAGAGTAATTAATATGGTTTCCCGAATATAGCAACTTAATTTAAACTCCTTGACAGCAACCGAGTTTCTCCGAGCGTCGAGGTTTTTCGAGATGACCCTGACCCCCATCTGTGAGGTGGGTTCTACAAACAGCAGGCACCTGAAGGAAGCAGCCCGACCCTAAGGGTTCTACGAATTGAAAATTCCCTCTTGGAATGTACAGACCTCAACAATTTTCGGACCTCCTCCCTGCATCGTCTGACCATACTGAAATATGTACCCCAGCACCTTAGTCTACGTAATCAAATAGGTTGCCTATAGTGTAAACCTGCAGAATGGCTTGGAGCTTCAGGGCACCTACGAAAAATGCTTACGACTGGTGTTATACTTGTTATCACCCAACATGTAGGTGGGATGGCCTACAAAAGGCCAGCTAGTTGGGGGTTGCAATGCACTGAAACAATTTGCAGTGCACACATCTGAGGTAGATTCCCGCATCCTGAGCTGCAAGCCTCAAACACCCTATTGCTGATTCTTAGTAGGGAATAAGGGAAGTTATTCGCTTATTCCCAACAAAGAACCTGTAAGTCGTACAGTGATGCAAGCCAAACTTCAACCAGTCTGAGCATGAGCTTCGTGTCTTGATATCTGTGTCTAGGAACCCCAACACAGCCCACCCAGCCTAGGTACACCGTAGTAATAATAGTATAATAATAGTAGTATTTTAGTAATAATAGTGGGTAGCCATAACAGTAGTACTAATTATACTAATAGTACTAACTTTGCATATTTGCATTACAATCGATATGCAAGCGACTAAGCCCTGAACCCGGCAGAACGAATTCGGCCCTGAGAGCCGTGGCAGGTCTTTGTATCCTGCGCCGTGTTGGAAGGCATCTTTCTATGCTCCGGCCCTGTTGGATTGCACTTCAAAGTACAACACTTGAAAGTCCAGGGTCTACACCTCCCCACCCTGTATGACTGCTGGACGAAAACTTGCTGCGTGACGTGGTGGTGCTTCAGGAACTCTGGTACCGATTTTTCGTCATGGGCAGGGTTCAGTCGCAGCAGCAAGTTGCAGATGTTTGCCAGGTTTCAGGCTCGTCGGTAGGTCTTGCATCCAACACCAAGCTGAGCGGTGTTTGACCAGATTCAGAACAGGCATCTTGCTATCTGGTCATGTCATTTTCCACTTGGGGGGCTTATCCGGCTGGGGAGCCAGTATATGGCCCTAAACCTCAAACCCTAAAACCTGCGTCCAGGACTTCCGCCGTAACATACCTGGCAAAAATCGTCATCTAGACTGAGAGTACTTGGAGGTCCAAGGGGACTTGGTAAGTACGTACAGAATATGCACGTTTATCCCCATCAATAGCCTACTTACTAAGTCGCCCTGACTCTCCAAGTAGGACTTCAAAATTCCCATCCACTGTCTTTGCACTGAGGTGTGAATCTTGGCACTTTGTCACCTTTAATTTTCGAGATGTTCATGCGGGCCTGGCAGCGATTTGTGGTTGGCTAGGATTATGGGGGTACAAGGTTTAGGTTTTGGGATTGGACAGTGGAGGAATATGAGGGAAAATAGGGGGAACGGGAAATCGCGAAGTGGAAGCTTCTATTTAGGGTTTAGGACCAATGAAGGGTTCAGGATCTAAGGCTTATACATGGGGTCTATAGAATCAAGAAAGAGGTATATAGGGGTAATTTACATGGAAATTACTATTATGTGTTTACTTTCAGGTTTAAGTTTTAGGCTTGAGAACAGAGGGGTACACGCTTCAGAGTTGTTGTTTACATGTCTGGTTGGTGGAAGCAGCGAGGAAGAGGGTTTGTGTGATGAGTTACCTGGTCTCTGAAGATGTCAATTAGCTCGTTGGAGCGCAGCGGGTTAGGAATGGTATGACGGAAGGAACGGAACGTTCAGCGACGCGCAAAACTCCAAAGTGATCAAGCAATGCTGCAGGCTTCGGGGAGAAAGGACAAGCAGAGGATTTGATAGTAATGTACTGTACCTTCAACTAGGCCTTAAACCCTGAACCCTAAACCGCAAGTTTGTTGCGGATGACTCACTCAACCTACGAGCCGCTAATGCTAGCCTGAGGATCAGGTGCGCCCGGCACAAGAGGCTAGGAACCAACCATTGTGGCTTGGGGTGTCAAACGCCCAAAAACTTAATATGAACCTCTCACCTAGCCATAGACCCCCCCATGGATGGAATTGCAACCCTAACCCCGGAACCTTCATTACGGGTCCCATATGCGATGGTCATAGGCCGAAGGCAGTATCTACGACCAGTCCCGGACGCTTAAGCTTAAGTGCCTAAACCCTAAACCTTTGCCTTGGAACCTTGAATCCAATAATTACTACGCCACCACAAACACTAAATCTGTATGGCTTGCACCTTCTGTCCCCAAGCTCGGCAAAGCCCTTACCGACCTTGTCCTAAAGCCTGCCGACGCTGAAGCAGGGTGCAGGCTTTAGGGCTTGGGGCACATAGGTTCTGAAGTTAAAAAAATCCTCATTTTTAGTACCCTCTGACTCCGTTAGTTTTGAACCCCCCCCAAATTCCTTTATGAGCTTCATTGCATGTGCCAGGCCCTACCACCTCAAGTACACTGCGTGCGCCCGACGTGTTGATACACCATCAGGCCACTTCCCATAACCCTAAACCATGAACCGTAGAGATACAACAAAGACAATTGTGCCTGTAGCGAGCGAAGTGCGGAAGCCAAGCTGCAGCAGCTTGGATTACCTGGAGGGTCAGGGACATTTAGTAAGTAAGGTAGTAACAAGGATAACTGTGCTTGTTGTATGGTTTATGGGCGTTGTTGGCACGACAGCTAAGTCACCCTTGCCCTCCGAGTAGCGTGGTCGCGTGCGTAATTCTTGCTCTGCTGGATGAGTGCGGTTGGCTCTTAGTGAGGATGTATTAAGTTGACAAGGTACCTGTTTCAACCCACAGCTAGTGTCCCTGCATATCCCACATGGGGAGTTGATTAAATTCACTAGAATACGGATCGCTATGGTGTTGTTTCTATCACAATCCGGGTGCCGAAAAACATTCTCCATTTTGGGAACATTTATTTAGGCCGAGCCCTGTAGATGTATGGATTTGAAGACGGATGGCGGGACATGAGCCCGAAGCGGTGAGGAAAGTCGGTCCGCCAGAAAACGTCCCATGGGGCAGTCTCACTTAGAGGGAACGTGGACCTGAGTTTGCAATTAAGTTGGAGGCAGGTGCCCCTTTTGCAACATGCCGATTCCGCTATACAGTTATGAAGTTGTACTTTAGGTTGATATCTAACACTGACACTGCTTTGTGTAGTTCCGCTAGTCACCGAGTTGTAGGGCATCGCCTTGCGATTGGAGACTTGTTGGTCCTTGTAATTCGGAGGACTCCTGCTAAACCTGAGCCCTGAACACTGTCATTGTTGAGTATAGCTTTAGTTCTTGACTGCGTTGACACCCACCATCAGATACAGAAGAATAATTACCCAGCGAGGCAGCAGCAAACAGCCCTAGACCCTGAAACGCCAGGTTGGTGTTTGCCTGGTGGGGCGGCACGTATCTAGGTCATCCCAGCAGCAGAATGGAGGGTTCAAGGCTTTTGGGGTTCAGGTGTTCAAGGCTTGCACTCTTCGTCACTTTGGGGTTCCAGGGATGGGGTCAGCAGCCTAAACCTTCAACCCTGGGAGGGATGAGGGGCTGCGGGCATGAGCCGTCATTGAGCGCTTGAGTTATGTTCCCCTGCATAAAGGCGTATGCTTACAGGCTCATGACAGTCTACAAGCTGCTACATGTTTGCCAGGGATATATTGGTTTAGGGTTTAGGGTTTAGGGGTTTGGGGTTTAGTCATCTATCACAGGCAGGATGCGGGGAACTCGCAGTGACAGTTTGGAATAGTTGTTGTGACTTCCCCCTGCTGCTGTATAAGGCATCCTATTCAGAAGGTGCGTCTGATGCCTTTCAACTAACACCCAGTACATCGTGAGCACGAGGGAGTTCTCAACTCCTGAGCCACAAGCCCATAACCTTGACGATGTGAAGTCTTCCTAGCTCCTACACCCCAAACCAAACCGTGACCCTAGACGTTGCAGGCCCAAAGCCGGTACTTGAAACCACAGAAGAAAGCACAACAGCCTCCACTCTCAGGCCCACAAGCCCATGTAACGCAAAAGCCTCAGGTCTCAACGCGGCGAGATACGGTCCGCTGGCACAAGGAGCCTGGGTGGGAGCAACGCCCTGGAAGAAGCTATAGTCCCCCTTAAGTAGACACAATATGGCTTTGGGTATATTATAATAAGATCCCCACATACCACATATTCTATCTACTTAAGGGGGAGTATACAAGCTACCTGATGATATCTTCCTGTCAAAATTTGCAAGACAGTGGTCAGTGGTCCGGGTATTTTTTGAGGTTGCATGTTTGTTCTACCCTCTTCCACGAATAGGGATCCCCATTACATACAAAGAATATCATACTCCTTATTGTAGGGGCCTCCACTCCACAGATTCTTCATGAGGCCGCTAGACCAAACAAGGCCGAAGGTTGACTGTCTCTTATGCCTCCGACGTTGAAGTAAACCCTGCCTGCCCAGCACGGGAAGTAAGACTCAAGATTCCGTTGGAGCCCCAAGATCTACCTCCACACCCCGGAATCCCCAAGCCTGCTTCAAGACCTTGCTTCAGCTCTGTTTGCAAGTGCATAAGCTGATCCCTGAATTATTAAAGCCAGTAGACTCTTTTGCCAACGCCTGAAATCCCTAAGCGCCCTAAGCCCTATCGCAACCTAGCGTCAAGAACCGCAAACCCCCAATCACTAAAACCCTTACACTGTTGAACCACGAAGCCGCAAAAAACTACCTGAACCCCAAAGGCCCAAAGGTATGTAGAATAATGGCCTTTTGGGCTGTTTTTAGGGGTTTGGGGCCATTATTTATTGTTCCTACTTCTGGGGTTCAGGTAAACCCTAAACCTCACCGGAAGGCCCCTGGATCTTGGCTCGGACGCTGGCGGGCGCCGTCTGCGTAATGGCCGGAGTGCCGCCGAACTCGTTTGGCAGAAGGATTTTCATGTTGGGGAGAGATGGAGTGGAAAAAAAACATCTGGATACCTTTATTGGATCTATAGGGTTTCGGGATTTGGTGTTCAATGTTACGGGTGGAATGGGTTTTCGGAGATAACTGATTATAAAGGGTTGTCTCCTTAGGAATTGGTGTTTTCCTTTTTGGGTTCTAGCGTTTAGAGATTCGAGTTTGGGGTCGAGGTTTTGCAATCCTGGATTTATGTGGTTGGACAGTTGTTTGTTCGGGTTGCACAGCGTATATATAAAATTCTTCTTTAGATATTCACCACTAAACCCTAAACCCTAAACCATTGTATAGATTTTTCTTTTGGCGAGTCCTTCGCAGAGCTCCAACGCCTTAGGATGCTGGGACTTTCCTGTTGCAAGGCTCCTTGTCGGCCAGTAAGGACCTGGACATGCAGGGTTCAGAGCTGTGGGCAGACTGTGGGGCTTAAGGAGGTATGAAAGGGGCCTTCTGCGCCTTGCATTGACCTAAAAACAGCCTGACAGGGTTAAGAGTGTAGGGTAGCTGCGTACCGGGATATCCAAAAAAGTTGAGGGGTGGAGGACCTAATCCAGATAAACACCCTCCCCTTCACCTATATTGTGGCCCTTAAAGGGAGGGGGGGTTCTTAATTCATGGGTCTACATTAGCTGGCCTAGCAAGCAGGTGTTGCCTGCTGGCTATGGTCTTGGCTTCTCTCTAGAGATGGGGGGATTGAATCCTCTCCGATAGTATTTTGACTAGAAATGCTACAGTATATACCAAATGAGGAGTAAGATGCCAACCTCCTTTTGGGTATAGTACTTTTTAGACTCAAGAACCTAACAAAACGTGATTCAACCACCGAAAAATCAGACCCTTGTTTTGTGGAAAGGATAGCCGTCTGGTGCTTTAAACCCCAAAACAATAAACCCCTAAACCCCAAGCCCCGAATCCCAAAACCCCAAAACCCCAGACCCTTAAAGCCTGAATGCCAGGCGACTGGCTTGGTTCTGGCAGATGGCTTGGGTGGCATGGGCCCTTGGCCAGGGACTTAGATGGGGGTTTCCCGAAACTAGGGTACCACTCTGGGCGCACCTACAAATCAGGATTTTTGTGTTTTGGGGTCTATGTTTGGGTCCCACTATTTAGGGAAACTATCATATCAATGACTACAATGGATACGGGAAGGAATATAATGTATTGCTCTGGGGCCCACTACCCCGCTTAAGCGCCAGCACGTCACGTTTGGTGCACGCCTTACCTGCTTATCGCAGCTAGGCCTGCTTTCCGGCTCAAATGCAGGCAGCGGCCCAATATGCACTGGACGCCTCCTCCCAAGCGTATAAGGCATCGTGCCGGGTTTCCTGTCCGACCATTTATCCCAGCATGAGATCAGAGTCGTTGACCTCTGCATCTAGAATCTATCTCTCGTCGCTGGATCCTCTTGAGCAGTGACCTTGAACCCCCCACGGCCAATGAAACCTGGGCAACGCTAGCTTGTGCTGAATGAAATTCGGAAGCATCAGGTAAGCCTACGCTGGCCGTGAAGCTTGAAATCCCTAAATGCAAAGCTCCCGCATATTCACCTTAAATAGGTCATGGTAGTGTACTGGGAGCCCTAAGCCAATAGCAACACTCGATCCGAGGCCCAGCTACTGGCTCATGATCTTCTGCTACTCAGGCTTGGGCAGGGATCACTGGGATGTTATTTAAAAGGGGAACGGGAAAAAGAGCATGGAGACTATATTTGGGTCTAGGAGGCCTGGAAGAGGAAATGGGAATTACGATTTAGGGTTTACGCGGTAAGGACTGGAAAAGGAAATGCAAACAACCCTAAAACCCTATAAAAGCCTAGACCGTGAGGTTTAGGGCTTAGAGGTTCCTTCATGGAATGCCTTTTCCGGAGGTACCAGGCAGCTCAACGTAGTTGCTATTTGTAGGCTTTATTGCCCAATGTAGATGTTACTTGTAAACATAGAGCCCCAGGGACAGAAGAAGCTTCAGCCACTTTTTGTTGTTGCCATAGCCCGATTGGTTGTTGAGCGACATATCTGCTGGCAGAAGTTTCCCATGGGCAGCGCAACGAAATCTGCAGAAGCCCTAAATTGATGCTGTTTCATGAACAGCGATGAGCTTCGCCCTAGCACAAGACCTGAACCCTAAACTTCTGAGGCACTTTTCAGAAGACGTATTCCTCAAACTTTCAGTTACTTACAGCTCGCTTTTATGTCAAAAGTTTTGGTAGCACGACAGCAAAGTGCAGCCCATAGCTTTTGGGAGCAGCCCATATAGCAACTTCTCGAAATTATCCTTATCATCCTTATCTTGCGCGGGGGGGCGGGGGGGGGCAACCGTGCGCCGACACATGAGCCATAGTCTAAACTCCTAGTATCCAGTATCCCCCTCAATATCCCCCCAAAAGAGCCCTAAGAGTTCCCTATAAAATCCCCCCCTATATACACCCCCTTAAGGAGTTTAGACCCTAAACCGTAAACCCTACATACCCCACCTTTAAGGAGTTTTCACTATAGCGCACATGCCTCCCCATTTTGAAAAGCCGCCATGTCAGCAGGGATGGCTGCCTTCGATGTCGCGCTGACCCGAAGACAGATGCTGCCGTCAGAGGCTTAGAGTGCGGTTGAGGATTTAGGGTTTCGGGCTTGGAGCTAAGAGTCTAGGGTTTCGGGTTCAAGGCTTACAGCTTAGGGTATAGGGTTTAGGGCTTAGGGTTTACGGTATAGGGTCTAGGGCAGATGGTAGTTGCCCTAAATTGGGGACTCCAATACAGACTTCCAAAATAGTGTAAGACCTATTATGAGAGCCCCTCCCAAAAGGTACCCCTAAATTTGGGAACCCCCCATATGCATGGTTGTACGCGAAACCTGACTAGGCATCCTTGGGGATGCAGGGGACACTTCTCCGAGCTAGTGGCCCATTTGTGAAGGGATCCCTGCAATTGACTATGTAAGTGAGCTTACGTCCTAGGTTAGCCTTATTCCTTGTTTTTACTGGATCTTGCTGGTTTCAGTTTTCGACAGCAGGAAAGTCTTGCTCATTGGATGACATATCAGAAGTTGCTGCACCTGGTCACACGTAATGGTTGTGGTGATGATGAAAACTCCTCTTCAACTAGGGACAAGGCTCCAAGTCTATAAGATGGCAGCTTCTCAACGTATGGATAGTCCCCAAAATTAGGGTCCTGTTTTGGTACCCCGATATATTAGGTGCCGAAATATACAATCTATAACTAAAAGGGGCCCAGAATTGTTGAGAACAACCCATATCCTTACAGCATCCTTTCACATCATCTGATTGATCGGTTGCAATGCACTAATGGTGGTCTAACCGCAAGCCTGCCGCCATCTTCATCGTTCTAAGCTCTATCACATACATACCTCTATCTGTACACACATTTCTACCGTATGCATATAAGTGTCCCATGCTCTGAAGGAGATTCCAGCCGTTGCAAGCAACCTTAGATTGAAATGCTCCATGGCATTTCCTTGTATCCTACTGTTGATGGATGAAATCTTGCACCACTTAATGGACCTAAACTACTGTAATTCCTAGCACTTTAAGGACTTAAGGTGGTGCAAGATTTCCTCCATCAACTGTATGGCTTGCCCAAGGTTGTTGAATTAATGTACAGAGGCCAGGCTTGTACACTACTTCCCTCCTTTGCGCCTTACGGGCGTAGCGCATGCCGTGTTTTCCTCTCCGATCAGTATCCCGGTTTACATTGGGACCCCTGAACCGCGCGTAGGAAATTCTAAGCTCCAGAGCCCCCAGGCCTAAATCCTAGGCCCCCTAAACCTTCACTTTGTGAAGATTTTCTCTTGACGTCTAAGGCCCTGGCTGTTGAAGTGGAAGCTTGGAGCGGTCCTAAGACCCATGCATGGATGCTCAGGCTGATTTTCTTAGTCATGGAGTTTCTGAGCTTTCTACCGGATAGGTGGCATCAGTCTACATCAGTCTACTTACTGAGTCTGAGCGTCTAAGGAAGGAGGCAGAAGTAAGGGTGCAGGGCTTGCTGGCACACAATGAGCAGGCTCTTAGGCAAACAGAATAAGGTTTAGGGTCTAAACTCCTTAAAGGGTGTTTATTTCGGGGATTATACATAGTTCAGGGTTCAGGGTTTAAACTCTTAATGCGCGCGCCCATATTGACCCCCCATGAATTTGTGGGTCGCGCTTGGTATTATGTTCTGTGTCCTGGGCTTTCGAACTGATTCAGGCAGACTGAGAACACAACCACGCTCGCTGCTCTCGTAGCTTTCAAGCCTACGCACACCGTGAAGACATGTCATACTTCTCATGCGCTCAGCTTGCATCCAACGCTTCTTCTACAGCTTGACAGCACGAGCCGCTTGTATAGTGCTAGCAAGGGGTTCAGCTTCACAAGCGCAACAAGTTGTTTGCAATCATGGGCAAGGCCTTCCATTTGTTCATGGGACGGCTGGCATTGTGAAGGTCACCAGTTACTTGCCCGCAACGATGCCAGCCATCAGCCTTGAAACCTAAACACGAAGGCCTAATCGTACACGTGCAATATCAGCCATGGCTACCCCTGAGCTGCAAGAGGCTCAACACGGGGCTTGATGTGAGCTTGGGACAATTCGGGTTTATAGCTCGGTGACCAGGTATAGCAGCGATAATACAATAGTAGTAATACTGAGAACAATAGTAGTAATAATAGTAGTAGTAATACGTTCGGGAGTAATTTTCACTATTGAGGGCTCCTGAGCTTGACAGGGCTTCAAAGTTCTGAGTCCTTCTGGGGTCAGCACTATTTGATTATTGCGTGGCTCGGATCCCATTAGTCTTGATAACTTTGAACTACCCACCTGACAATAGTGCGTGAATCTCGAGATTTTTGATAGAGCTGAGGATGCAGCATGGATTTACATGTCCTCACACTTCCCTAGAATCCAGGAAGCCTGAACCAAAGGCGCCCCCCTTCCCCCGCCCGCTGCGGGGGGTTCTCGAAAACACGCGGACATGACCAGGCCTCATACAAAAGTAGGTAACAGAGCCACTGTTGAAATTCGGGTTACCAATGGACAATATAGAGGGTGGACCCTTTGGTAGTTTAGTATGACCCCTAGTATTTTCCTTAGTGAATGAGGAACCCATGTCCTTAAATCATATATTGCCTGCAGCTCATGTGCCAGGAGCATTGTATTTTTAGTTTTCCTGGTTGGGAGGATACCTGTCAATGTTGGGGGCTGGGCGCAGTGTTCTTGAGACAGGGGCCTTGTGAGATACCTGTTATCACGGCTCGCATTTTGGGGTAAGTTTGCAACCCTGGTTTTAGGCTTTGGGGTTTAGGGCTTACCTGCACCCTGGATGTCGTAGTTTCTTGGGGATATACCTTATACATATGTACGATGGAACCCAAAAAGCAAAGGACATCCGGGGTCCAGGCACAGGTACCTGCACCCTGCACACACCTCAATCATACCCTCGCAGCCAGCGCTGCCGAGTCCCGAATTCTTAGTCTGAGGTTCTACCCAGACCCTGGGCGGATCTAGAAAGTTTAGGCTTTAGGGTGTGTAGAAATTACCCAATAGTAGATAGTATAGAGTACCATTTTGAAAGGGTTCGACTTTCTAAATACTCCCAGAGATTTGGGTATATGGCCATGGCTGGACCCCCAAAGTGTGCAGAATAATGCGCTTGTTGAGTGTCGGTTTTGGGTGGACTTTGAGACCATCATTATTTTACCTACTTTTTGAGATCCAGGTAGCGATCTTAAACCGAAATTCCCGATTGCTACTCATCCCAAGCCGTGGCCTAGATTTCCTGGCTATCCCTCTAGGAACTGCTCTTAATTTTCTAGTGCGGTATAACCCCAAGGAGCTAGTAACAACTCTATCTTGTTTCATTGCAGGTTGACGGGGATTATAATAGTTCCTGGCTTCTTGCACAGGCTCTTGAAACTTTCATCTCTACCAATCCCGAGCTCAGCCAGAATGCCGAGGCATTGGGGCTTGGCTGTGGGATTTTGGAGGGCTGGGGTTGACTTTGCTCTGGTTGCTGTATTTCCTCTACAACTAACTAACCTCCCTATAATACATAAAGGTGCAAGTTTCTTGTGCATTGCTTCAGTCCCTGCTAACCAGAGGTAAGTTGAGGGTTTTAGGAGTGGCATTTATCGCTTTCAGGAGTTGAATTGAGCTTTGGAGGGCTCAGGGCTTACTGCTAGGGTTGAGGTGTCTGGTTTGGGATCGAAGGTGTATGATTTTGGGATTTGGGTTCAGGTTTTGGCCTGCTCTCAAGTCTGCGCGCACTCTCTGGAATAGTGGACAGCACCCGGGAAGTGTTTCCGGCTCATTTCATTTCCACTGCATCGCATGGGATTCTATCGGGCTTGCTGGGGCGTATGCATCTAAACCGTCTAAACCCCAAGGCCTTAAACCAAAGTGCATAGCGTGTTTCTGAGTATGTATTGGGATTGGAGGTCGAATCCGAAAGCGCCCACAGCAGATTGCCGCCGCTAGGGTGTGAGGATCTCTGACAGGGGCAAGCGGGCATCAATTCCGCACTTCACGATTTCAAGCTGTTACCCTAGAGATCCAAGTATACAAATAATTCCTACATTGGGCCCTAAAGTCTGTAATTTTTTCCCACATTGGGCTATTTGGATCCCTAGGGCTTGTTTTGCCTGAACGTGCTCGCACTTGAGCTCAGCATGCCCTACACCTGGCTAAGGTATCAGACATCCAAGAGTGTATGCCCCCAACCTCAGAAGCAAGAGGTACACTTATGAGGAAACGTGCGCCAAATTCTTATTGCCTAACCTGCCTAGCCTGGATGTTGATAGCAGGTGCTAGTGCAGGCGGGTTGCGCGATTCTGCAGACCTAATCGTCTCCCTACAAAGTTGCTTCATTGTCCTCAGTATGTATTCTTCACTTGGCTTTGATTGTCTCAGCTTGTGGCTAAGGAACCGTTTCGTTTCTGTGCAGTTCTGAAAGAAATGGTAGTTTCCCTAAATAGGGGGACCCCAATATAGACGCCAAAATACTACAAACCTTACCTAAAGTTGGGAAACCCCCAAATCTAGCTACAGAGTGGAGGCAGTCAACGTGCTACGGCAGATGGGGCAGGCTTTCAGGGGAAGACTGTTTGCGTCTTCGGGCTTGAGGGTTTGTTGCCATTCCTCAAAGTTCCCCCGCATATGGGGTTTCCCAAAATTATGGGTGGTTTTTTGGGCCTTCCATAGTGAGGACTGTGGTATTTGGGGGTCTAGATTGGGTCCCCATATTCGGGAAACTGCCATACAAATGCCAAAATCAACCCCGTAATTCCTTTTTACTCAATCTACGCTTAGCCTGCTAAACGGCACCGCTTTTGGGGGACCCCCTCAAACCCACAAAGTGACGCATTGTGGTTCCAGTTCCACGGTATAGGGTTTCAGGGTTGAGGGTTTAGGGGTTCGGCTTCATGGGGAAAATGCTGCTTGAGCTGGGAGAATTCCCCAAATAGTGCTGTCTGTATTGGTTTTCCTTGCAACCCCTAAACCCAAGCCGAAACAGCTGAATCTTGGTTCGGGGTTTAAGGGTAGGGTTGCCCGGCAAATCCACCCAAAACAAAATAATTTCACAGCAGAGCACTCAGAACAGAAACTGTCCAAAGTTTGCCCCTGCTGCCCCAAGCCTCAAAAAGCTTAGGGTGCTAGGTCTAGATCTCTTATGCCAGATTGTATCCGGGATTTCCAGCATGCTTTCCAGCCCTTCCATGTGTCCTCGTTGGCAGGTTAGTTTTGGACCGTGGAGGCCCAGACCCTAAGCCCTTCAACTTAGGTTTAGATTTGAGGTTTGGGGTTTAGGGCGCCTAAACCTCAAAACCCTAAGCCCCAAGCCCCAATGCAGTATCAGCTTGCAGCTCCGAGCGCGGAGGACCGCAAAGTCTACCTAGTGCTTAGTGGGGGATAGTAAGGCAGTGGATTTGGTTTGGTAATTTCCCTAAATGAGGGGATCCCAAAATACTATAGTCCTCATTAGAAGGAACCCCAAACAGGTACCCCTAACTCTGGGAAACCCTAAACCCTAATCCCTAAACCCCTTGCAGGTCCCCCTTTTTGTTTAATACACTTGGGGTGGTGAGCATTTCCCTTGTCCTACCGCACGCCAGATCGAGCAGCAAGGGATCATCCGACGAGGGTCGCTGACAGGCTGGCAAGTTCCCAAAGGGTCCATGTAGCTATATGGGGTATACTTGGGCCTTGAAGTAGGTATATGGGAACCCCTTTGGGCCCTAAGTATATACCATATACCTACATGGACCCTTTGGGGTTATTCAAGTGGAACCCAAAAGACTTCGCAGCTGATTCGGGTTTAGGGTTTAGGGGTTTAAGCTGCGTTCCCACTACATTTGGCGCTCATTTCTCTAAGGCTGAGGTGTAAGGGTGCGGTTCTCCGTATGACGACAACTCACAGAAAAGCTTTCCCGCTGCAACTATCAGGGACATGATACCGTGGGGATTCTGCTGCTATGGTATGCCAACAGTATGAATTGGATACTGCCCCACTCATTAACAGTACAGTTGGATAAGATTCAACATATAATTGTACAGAGCCCTAAATATGATCCCTACTATAGACTGTTCATGGGAAGGGGCCGGACCCTAAACCCCAAACCTTTCCTGAAGGTGCACGTGATGTGGTGGCGATCCTGAAAAGCCGCGCGAAGCAGGCCCCTGTCTGCTGTTTGCACGTCGTATGGGAGTTTCTCGAAAAGGGGGGGCCCATGGGAGCCCTATGGAGGATTATATGGGAATTATGTAGCATACGGTCCCCTAATAATGGGCGGTTTAGTTAGGGTTTAGGGTTTGGGGTATGGAGTACCCCCCCCCCCCCCACGCAAACGGTCATTCCTCTTACAACAGTACCCTGTTCAAAGTATGCTTTATTCTCCGGGGGGGGGGGGGCAACATTGGATGTCGGGCCCAGGGAATACAAATGTTTATGAATACATTATTTGTGCTCATGCATACATAACTGATGCAACAGTATGATGTTTTTCAACCTGTGCCTATGTTTCAGCAAAACCTTCACCTACATGGGGACTTAGGGCTTCCACTTACTGCACGCGGGAGAGCATTCAGCTTATTACTACATTTACCTAGACATGCGTTTGTTCAATAGCTTGATTCTGAAGAATATTGTTGGCAGAGAAAGTCTCTCCGCATTGAAGAGCTAACGTTTGCCTGGTTCCCCAAGCGTAATTTTCCTGAAGCTTAAAGTCTGCGTTTTCCTGAATATCAAGCAGGGTTCACAATTTAAAGAACTAGGTAAGTATGACACGGGGTCTGGGTGAGTTGTATAGGAGCAAATTGGTCCGGCACATACCTGATCCCCGCTTCTTCTGGCCACTGAAGAGCACTGCTTGTTCCTGTGCTGCCAATCTCTCGCATAACCGTCTGCATAATCTTCTTACATACTCGGTTCAACCCTAAACCCTAACCTGAACCTGCTTATACCCCCCTTGTAAAAGCCCCTAAGAGCCCCTTAATCCTTATACCCCCTGTATAGAAGCCTCTAAGAGCCCTTTATCACCCGCTCTGAGGCAAGAGACGAGGTTGCCGGCATCATTGAGGCGCGTCAGTCCACATGGTAGTTTCCGTAAATAGGGGCACCCCAACATTGACCCCAAAATGCTACAATCCTTATTATAGGGAACCCCAAAAAGGTATTCCTAAGTTTGGGAAATCACCATATTTTGGGCTGCGCAATGGCACGACATCAATCCCCGAGCCATGAATACACAGGTTAGGGCTTGAGGTTTGGTAATGCAGCCGATTCAGACCATGAACTCATGCCGATGGTTTTCCGAAGTACCTGTCACAAACACTAGTTTTCTAAGCCCTTCAAGAAGGTACGCTATTCCTAATGGCTCTTTTTTTTTTCACCAGCCCTCACAAACCTCGTTTCAACATGCATTCCAGTTATCAGGAATGAAGGAATGGCTTCGCCTAGTAGTCCACTAGTACTCTTCAAGACTAGAGTAGTTTCCGTTTCTTCCCTGATTCCCTGCTGACCGGAGGTGAGTTGAGGATCCCCATCCAAATGGCAAGTGATTTGGTGGTTCCAAGTTTTGTAGGTGTTCTGATGATTTCCTGCCATTCTTGACTCAGACGTTCAACTGATTCAGAGGACGGTGTAGGCCGAAAGATATAGGTTGGTGTGATTTCCCAGCCCAATTTCTGTTTTGTGACCTAAACCCTAAGTCCCTAAACCTTAATCGAGGCCTTCCAGGGAGCTTGCCAACGAAAGCGTTTCCCAAAGCATCTAAGTAAGGGGTTTTAGCCGACTAAGCCCAGCCGAAGCTTCAAACCCCAAATGTGCTTAGGGTTCAGCGCTTATGGGGTTTAGGGCTTCGGGTTCAGAGTTTAAGGGTATAGGGCTTGGGGTTCACGGCTTAGGGTTTAGGGCTTAGGCTTCAGGGTTTATGGCTGAGATTCCTGAAACCCCTGACTGCTCGAGCGACTTCAAGCCTAAGACCTGGGCGTCGAAGCCTGAGATAGCCTGAAGAATCTATTATCTTTACCCGATCATCGGGCCAACTAACTCACCCGACCTCACCTTAAATGGTGATTGACCTAGCCGCAAGTGGCTTTCTGGAAGGTGTTGGAGTGTTTGAAAGGAACTGGCAGCCCTGATAGCATGACATACAGTATGCCCAAATTTAGGCTACCTAAACCCTGAACCCCAGTTGTTTAGGGACACTACACCAAACCCTTATGCGTGACACCGTGGATTGCTGCAGGGGGGACCAAGACCGCAACGCCCCAAGCGTCTGGTCAGCAGAGAGTTTGTCTAGTTCAGGGTTTAGGGGTTTAGGGGTTTAGGGTTTAGGGTTTTTTGGGTTTGGGTGTGTGGGTGTTTGGTTTTAGGGCGTAAGGCTTTTGAAAAAAAACTACCCAAGCGTTAAAGGGGACTTCCAGAATTTCCTGGTACTCCTCTGGATATCGCGTATCCATATGCTCTTAAACAGGTATCCTTAGTCGTATTAAAAACCATTCTGGAGGGGGACTATTGTTCAGGCTATCCATTGTCCCAACTACTTATGCTCAAGGTTTCAAAGCGGGTGAGCATTCTTACGGCTCTGTGCCACAGGTGCATGACGAGGCAAAGTGGTTTCAGGGGTTGGTCCTGGTCCTCAGGTCCTCTGGTTCCCTGGTCCTCTGGTCCCCTGGTCCTCTGGTCTCTCGATCTTCTGGGTCTTTGGTTGCGGCTTTTGGAGGGTTGGAAACACTGCCAACGACAGCTTTTGGAGTTTCTGGAAAGATAGGACCCCTGCAAATTACGATATTTGTGGCTTTTGAAATGCTACGACATTTGAGAAGCCAGGAAACTGCAAATACAGTGTTCGCGGCTCTTGAAANNATGCAGACACATTGCAAAACAGATCGGTCAAAGGGTTGCAAGAGGCTGCGTGTTCTGATTTTCGTCCACGTTTTGCCAGGGGGGGGGCTGCATTGAATTCGTGTTTAAAAAAGTTACTAAAGCACACCGCTCCCAGGCGACTCAGCCATAGATCTTGGAATCGAGTCCGGCGTGGTCTCGCAACCCCCAAGCAGTGTTGACTGAGACCAGCTGACAAAACATTTGTCAGGGATGGCGCATGGTGTGTCAATCTAGGGGTGCCATTGTTGTGGCACGCTTTCTCAAAGGGTCAACGCACAAAAAGCGATTTGTGCGCTTAGCTTAAATCATACCTCAAACCCTAAATCCGAAACTTTAAACCATCCTAAACCCCCCAACCTCCCCGCTCCTTCGTAATTGCAACAAATGGCTGAGAAGCTTGTGCGTTCTGATCTTCGACCATGTTTTGCAAGTGGCACCCAACCCCCGCGCTGGTTCGTAATGCAAGCGCGATGCGAAAACCCACCTATCAACCGTTGCAAAGAGGCTGAGGTCTTCGTCGATGTTTTGCAGATGGGGGGCGCTGCCCCCCCCAACCCCCCCGCTATTGCGTTATGTAGGCACGATGCAAAAAAATATCAACAGTAGCAAGATGCCAGTGTGTTCTGATTGTCATCGATGGTTTGCAGATGGGGGGGCCTGCGCACCCCCCCAACCCCCCCGCTATTTGGTAATGCAAGCGCGATGCAAAAAACAACCTATCAACGGTTGCAAGAAGCCAGTGTGTTCTGATCTTCGTCCGTGTTCTGCACATGGACCTTAGGGTTTATAGGCGCCCAAGCCCCCTCGTGTTTCCTAAGTACCCCAGTGCTGCCCTTTGTCCCTTTTTATTAAAGCTGAACAGTGGGAAAAGGGTACCCTTATTATTAATGGCTTGCTGGGGAACCTAGACTTAGTTTCAGAAGGCAAGCGCAATGCAAAACACATCCTGTCAAAGGGTGCCAGAAGCGACGTGTTCTGATGTGTTGCAAATGGGGGGGGCTGCGGTTGTTTTTGCAGCAAACAACGGCCTGGCAAATTTGATCCCAACTTATGTTGATTTTACGTAGCCCGTTCTACGTGTTCTTACCGTTGCCCACGTTTATCAAGTGATAACGTAAGGGCGGTGCTTCTCTCCAACCCCACTGTTTTTGAAGCCCAGTTTCGCAAGCACCTACATGCTGTTGTATGTTCGGAGTTCTTGACTTGACATTTGCACGTCTTGAAAGGCTACCGACACTGTAAATAACGTTTCGAGTTCTGGAAAAGGTTACAAGTACGGCACAGCAGTTGGAAGTGTTGGGAGGTTAAATGAATGGCGTTTGGAATTTGTTGAAGCTACGAATATTTCGGCATCAGCTACTCTTGCCCCTTTTGCAAGAATCAGATATTGTAAAAAACAAGATTGCAAGCGCTGGTAAGTGAGCGTTTCCAAACTGTCAGCAGTCGCCAGGATCAGGCGGGTCGGGGTCACCATCCACCTGACTGTCATTGTTTTTGGGTTTGACATTTTTTTGTGTGCCGAAAGTGTCAACAGTCACACGGATCAGGCGGGTCAGGGACACCATCCACGTGACTGTCTTCGTTTTTGGGTCTTGACATTTTTTTCGCGTATTAAAAGAGTCAACAGTGACAGGCATCAGGCGGGTCAGGGTCACCATCCACGTGACTGTCATCGTTTTTGGGTTTTGACATTTTTTTGCGTGTCCAAAGTGTCAACAGTCACAGGGATCAGGCGGGTCAGGGTCACCATCCACGTAACTGTCATCGTTTTGGGGTTTTGACATCCTTTTTGCGTGACATCTTTTTTGCGTGTCCAAAGTGTCAACAGTCACAGGGATCAGGTGGGTAGGGGTCGCCGTCCTCGTAACTGTCGTCGTTTTTGAGCTGTCACATGATTGTTGCATGGCAAGAGTGCCAACAGTTACAAGGATGAGCGTGCCCCCCCCCCAAAAAAAAGGATGAGCCACACCTAGGAAAAAAGAACGGCGAGCCACACCTAGGGAAAAAAAACTTCCGCCTGGGTTTCAGGAAAAGCTGAGGATTGGTGCTTCTATGCACGTCACCGAGGCAGACCCTGCAAAGAGCTGCATTCAAGATACCCTGAGCCACAGGCAGACCGGAAACGTGGATTCATGCGCATAATGTTCTATTACCTAGGTAGCCAAACGCTGGAGACAAGGCAGTAGTAGTTCCCATAGCCACTATGTCGAAGGTCAGGATCCTAATTTACAAGAAGTGGTTGTTCGGAAATAGTTACCTTCGGAAACAGCTACCTCTGACCATCCAGGGTGACAGAGCCCCCGGAACCCTGAGCCGAGGCTTCAGACCCCCCAAAACTACAATCTGAATGTTTTCTGGTGCCTGATACAGTAATTTATGGGTAGTTGCACCCTTGTGGGTATAGCTACTCGTGAACAAAGCCAAGGTTCCCCGCGAATGGGGCAGCGAATCGACGCCCCGCTCCGTCCCTTGGCTCTTTGCTGCTCAGCATTACATGAGCTGCAGTCTCAACTCCTTGAAGGGGGGCTATACAGGGGACTATATAGGGGAGTATTATAGGGTTCTGAGGGGGCATGCTAGGAGTTTAGACAATGGCTCAAAAGGAGAAACACATCGAAAAAAACATACGAAATTGCATTGTAACTGGGGTTATCTGGGGGCTATATAGGGTGCTGAGGGTCTTAAATTAAGCTACAATTATGAGTTTAAAGGAACAACCTTGTTCACCATGTATCCATAATTTAACAGCAATCCAGTTCATGTAGAAGGGTGAAAAAGTACACTCGGGCTGAGGGATATTCTAGTTCAACTATACCAGATCCTCTTTGGACGACATTGAACACTCGCAATCCTGGTAGTCATGGCTCCACGCAACAACATTCCACAAGCCCCCTGGCCCACAATGATGCCAAATGCCCGAGCTGAGAATATTCTTAAGGCGCATGAATATTTAGCATCATTCATAATTTGGGGAGATGGGTATCTCCTGCATACTCCTGTAGCTGCATAATCCAACAATATTCAATATAACTTCATGTGCGCGGCTTTGAGACTAATTCAAATATTCCTGGATCTCAAACCCTCCAATGAGGTTGAGACTATCCCCTAATTCGCGGTGAGCAAATTCCTGTTGTAAATTCTTGTGCGCCATGAAGTTTTAGAAGAGAGAACGGATTATGAAGAACAAATAGTTCCAGAGCTCGAGGTCATTCGGTACTTTGATTTTGTTGGGTCTTTGGAACTTCGAAGCCAAATCCGCAGACTGCAGGAACTTGCGCCGCTCCATAGTAGCTTGTGTTGATGTTCAAAGGCCTACATTCCTGCATGACCTGGGTGTACTAGACTACCATAATTCCTCAGGGAGAAGGTCACCCTTGATTTAGTATCGGCGGTAGTACCTGGTGTTTTTCAAGAACTATTGTGCCTGTTTCTAGTAGGATGCTTGTCATTTGCTGCAGGGGCTAACAAGGAGGCTCATGCAGGGTGCATGGCGGTCCTTAGGAAACATATTAATATGAGACCATAATTTGCCAAGAGCCCCCAAGAACGCCACATCCCAGAGCGAAGACCTTGAAAACCCCAGCACGCACAATCAAAGCTGTTAAGTCTCAAGCGCTAAAAGTTTCAGTCAGCTCGCAGCTGAAGCCTCTCAGTTAAAGACTTGACTCGAACTTGCCTCTGAGCCCTCGACGTTCAACCCAGTAAGCCTCCATCCCAGAATTCTGAGCGCTCAACATCTACTTACATCCTAAACTAGGTGTCATGTCGGGATAGTTCGTTGTTTCCTGTTTTTTGGTATGAAGGGGGCTATTCATAAATGATTGTTGGTGCCTTTACTATACCACCCAGGCGGCCATCACCTTGACCCCATATCATTCCCTAAACCCTAAATATGTTAAGATCCTGGCCCGGGCTGAGGCAAGCAGAGGCTTCATGGGCGCCACCCGCGCCCAAAGGTCCCAAAAGGCCACGACAAGAACGCAGCTTTCTTGCAATGTTTTTGGGGTTGGGTGCAGGGTTCTTGCACGGTTTTCATGGGGTCAGGTTTATAAGTCTTGGGATTAAGAGTGTAGGTTTTTGGGGTCGAGGTTTACTGTTCCGGACTTGGAGAGTGGGGGATCAGTTTGCTGCAGCAGCAATAGATTTGGCTGAGAGTTTGAGAGTAAACTGGCCCTGGCAGGATCCTGTAATCCCGCTAAGACAGACCCCACCCTCCCGTAAGAAATACACAAACCATGCCTCCATAATGTACTAGGGCAAAATCTACTGATACGGGTGCAAGGCTTTATGGCTAGGGGGTAATCCCTGTACCACCCTCACAGTTGGTGTACAGCCCCTACATAAGTCCATGTTCCATTTGATGGTCCAGTATGGGGCGCCAATTAAGGTCAGTCCTCCCTGGAAGTTCCAGAGTTCCTAAGCCCTAAACAATATACTCTACAGCAATCATCCCTTCAGATATTCGCGGAAGGGATTTGGGAAAAAGTCAAGCGCAGAGTCGATTAACCCTAAGCGTCCAAGTCCCCCAATAATCATATACTTACACAAAATCCGTGCTACAATTACTATGACCCAAATCCCAAGTACCCAGTTATTGGGTACTTCGACCCTCAGGGTAAGTTGCTTAAGTATAAATCTGGCCTTGCGGGGTGCATTCGCCAGTGCTCAAAGAGTCTGATTTGATTATTTGGGGCGTGTTTTTTCGTCGAGATTGTTTTGCAAGTGTGTTCCGGGACGCCTCTGACACCCCATGATTCGGGGTTGAAGGCACACAGGGGGGTTCCAAAACTAACCGCTAAACAAACCCTATATAGCCATTGTATACAGCCATTATAACTCCGTAAAGCCCCATGTAAACCCTGCGAAGAACCTAGTTAACCCTATATAAACCTTGCAATAGCCCCTATATAAATATACACCATATATCTGATATAACCCTTACATAAACCGTTACATAAACCGGTTATTCTACATAAACCCCTGGGACCGCACGCCTGGTGGGTTGTCCTCAGGAGTGCTCTTGGTCACAAACCTCGCACCACAGACAACGGCCTTCGACCTCCATGCCCCTTGGATTGCATAAGTACCGTAGTAGTGTTTAGGGTTTAGGGGCTTACATAGTTTAGGGTTTAGGGTAGTTTGTATACTTAGTCCAAACCTACTTGGAGTTTGGACTATGTAGTCGGGGCTTCAATAGTGAGAATAGGGTTGGGGGATATACTATATCACAATTGTGTGCATAAGTAGGTTTCTTGAGTTGCACAGTTGTACTCCTGAGGTCGTACTTGTCGTACAACAACATGGCACCAACATATGGCTCTAGAATGCCGCCACAAAGAAGTCCCCTAGGGTCTCTTGAGTTGAAAGAATCTCTCAAAACAGCAGTACAGCTGTAGGGGTGCAATCCTTGAAGGCTCGATACAACTGGTTGCTTGAGACACCGTGAGGTTAGCCTCAGAGATGACATGAACTTCAACATGAAAGCGCGGAAGCATTTGGATCAAAAACATTCGCATCATGCTTTAAGTTGGTTCACGAAGCTCCTCTTTGGTTGCATTTCGGCTTAACGTTATTCCGAAACTTCCAAGCTTTGTAAGGCCATAACCTCACCCTTGCCCTTGCAGAAGGGTGAAGAGCATGCTATCCCTTGCTACAGGCTAAAACCTCAGACCAT
This sequence comes from Symbiodinium pilosum, assembly GCA_905231905.1. Lineage (NCBI taxonomy): Eukaryota > Dinophyceae > Suessiales > Symbiodiniaceae > Symbiodinium > Symbiodinium pilosum. Next base: position 70,383 of record CAJNIZ010008936.1, read on the forward strand.
TGTCTTGATTTCCTTAACCTCCTACTCTGGAGCATTCGCAACTTGACCAGATAGAAGCCTCACAAGGTCCAGAGCTTGCAAACTCTCGCGCGTACTGTAGGAGCTAGAAGAAGTGTCGAGAATATGCCTCGATATTCTTTATGTAGTTCTGGTATAATATTCTACATAACTCCTTCGCAACTCTTATATACACTGCATAATTGGATAGCAACCCGTCAGCGTCGGTAGAGTTTACACAGAGGAGTAGGCAGGCTCTGCTTTTTTTCGGTGTGAAAGTCGGGTTCCCAGTTTCGGAAACCGCTGCATACGAACTGGCAGTACTGAAGAGACCCTTAAGCGCCAACCCCGTGCTCCCCGAACCAAAACTAGAGCATCTCAAGATCAGGGATCTCATCGTGACTTTGTGGGCAAGTCAATGGTTTGGTTCCGTGTCTCAAGACATTTTTCAAATCTAGGCTGCAGGGCCTCGGAGTTTGTAAGATGGTGCTGTTGCAGCAGAATTTGGTGATAATCCTCAATTCAAAATCCACAACACCTACGAACCAAGACCATTTTCAGCATCATGCATGGCCTGGTGGCTATCCGGATACTGCGGGACAAGGACCGCCGTGGCTTGAGATTGAGCTTCAGGTTGGATAAATCAGCATGAACTGTGGGAGTCCTCTATGAGGTCTTTGCTTCAGTGCTCGGGGCTTTAGGGTCTTTGGAGGTTGATGCTGCCGAGTTTTGAAGCCTGATGAAGGGTTTCTGTCATGTTTGTCTTCTATGGCACTCCGCTTTCGCTCGAGATGGCCCAGAAATATCACTCAACTTAGAGCATCCCTAACTGCTAGCGAACACCTTTCACATTTCAGCATTGGGACGAGCTTCGAGACATGTTGTTTTAGGCATTGTGAGGACATCCTGCATTTTGGGGCGTCGCAGGGCTAGTGTGCTATGAAGCGCTGCGAAGAAAGTCTGGGTTTGGCGCCGTCGGGACACACTAGGTTGGACACTGCAGGGACATTCTGGGTAAGCGCGCTCGGTGGCACGGCACGCAGCTTGACGGGGACCAGTGTGCAAACTTTCTCATCAGATCCTTGCACGCTACAAACTACAAACCATCGTTAGAAAGTCTACTGCACACGAAGGGCTCAAAGTATTTGATGAAGGTCATGGGGCGGGATCCACATCTTCTCATCTCAAAGTCGGAAGGACATGTTATGTTGAAATAAGTTTTTGTTGATTCGGATTGCTTCTCCGATTTAGGAAGGCACCATGAGGTAAAGGAGCCAGCATGGGCGATGTTTTTAACACATTCAGCTGATCAGTCATCGTTTTATACGCCTGCAATGGTCCAAAGTGAGCTTTTGGCACAGGGTTGAATCAGCATCAAGCTGAGTATACCCCAAGCGTTATGCGGGTTGTGGGCTTGTTGTTCTGGCTACCGGCTTAGGCTAGGGTTCATACTGCTGATTTTAAAGATCCGGCATGGCAGGCAGGTCCATTCGAAGTGTCACCAGCCCATAATTAGAGAACCCTCCAAGGACGGACAAACTTTTGATGAAGTGATGGAGCGTTTAATGGTTGAAAGGCAGAACTTCAAAGATGTTGCCTGTCGAAGTGCATTGTTGCTCCAAACTGTAGGAAAGGGAGAAAGATTGAGAGTCCGAATAAGTGTTGAACTCGTGCTGGACCCCTGCGCTGAAGTGCCAGCACAACCCTTGACCTCATGCACTGGCCCTCGGCCATCAGCATGAGTCCTGCACCACCCCTGAATCCTGCTCCTCAATCTTAAACTTTGAATGCTTTAAGCCCCAAACCCTAAATCCTGAATCCTGAAGGCCACCACCCCCGTGCAGAAGCCTTCCCCGCCCTTCCGCGAAGGATGCGCTCGATGTGGCACAAAGCGGCCTTTGCGAGTTTAGGTCTTCGGAAGACGCCAAGGAAGCACTGAAGGCCTGGGTTCAGGGGTGATAGGGTCAAGGGTTTGGGGATTATAGGGTTTAGGGATGATAGGGTTTAGGGTTTAAAAGGGTTAGGGATTATAGGGTTTAGGGATTACAGGGTTTGGGGATGATGGGGTTTAGTATTTAGGGATGATAGGGTTTAGGGGTTCTGGGGTTTAGGAACTATAGAGTTTTGGGACCCTAGATCCGTAACTCTACTGTAAAGCCTATAAGCCTTAGCCTTAACCTCTAGATCCTTAACCCTAAATCCACGCATAACCCTAAACCTTTAACCCTAAACCCTAAATCCGAAAAAGGAGGCCGAAGGCATCGAGCTGCTGGGAAGCCCCCTGAGCCTGCGCTTGGCCGAAGACGACTCAGAGCGGCTCTGCTGACGTGGGGTTTAGGGTTTAGGGTTTAGGGCTTCAGGCTTAGGGTTAAGGGTTTAGGGTAGGGTACAGAGCATTGTCCCAAATACCCCTGAAAATAGACAGGCTTTGGGCGTTCGGGACATATTCTCCCCTAGATGGACAATGAAAAGGAAAAGAAAATGGAACATGAAATGGAAATTGGTTTAGATAGAGTACCGTCCATGAAGGAGATCTTTCACCACCTCGGGTCCCTCAACTACTGTCCTTATCAGGATCTCGGGGACTTGAGGTGGTGAAGGACTTCTTCCATCAGCTGCGTTAGGAAGGTTTTCAACAAATTCAGGATCGTTCTACTGGGACTCCGGGGTCTCAGACGGGGATCCCTTTCTTTTGAAAGAAGGATAGGAGCATTTCCGAAAGAGCAGTCACCCTTCTGTAGCCCGAGCCCCAAATAGGAATTCCCAAAGCTCTCAGGGTCCCCGAAAATGCCTCTGGCTTCTGATGTACAAACCTTTGTTGTTTTGCGATGTATCTAGATTTGCTCATTTTATGGGCTTTATAGTTCAGGGGCGGCTCTGCAGCTGGTGGTTCAATTTGAAGAGATAGAAGAAGTTGATCTTCTGGTTCTCGACGGCAAGATAGGTTGAGGTCTTCCAATACTCAAAAAACAAGCAATCTTGCGCCAAGCGCCTTGAGGCCTAAACCCTAAGATGCTAAACCTCAAACTTAGACCTCAAAACTTAAACAAGGCCAGAACAAATGGAAGTTGTATAAGGTCAAGAGGAAAAGCTTCGCCAAATTCCACCCAAAATTCGCCCAGAGCGAAAAAGGAGATTGCATAGTGTCAAAAAGGAAAATCAAAACTGCGCTCAACAGGCAGCCAAAACGCCGGACACGCATCCGAGATAGCTTCTATAAAGCTTATAAACTCTAAACCTGAAACTCAAGTTCTAAGACCTAAACCCTACACCCCTACATAATCCTAAACCTTAAAACCCTTCACCCAGGATCGATTTCGAAGCAGCGAAGCGGAGGATGTTTGGACCACCTTCGCAGGAGGCAGACCATGGGAGTTTCTCAGTAGGGACCCGCAGATGTTTTATGGGGGGGTTAGGATTTAGGGTTTAGTGTTTTCGGTGCGCAGAGGGCCCCGAGAGCTTAGTTTCAGGTTTAGGGTTTGAGTTTAGGGTTGAGGTTTATTCATGGGCTTAGGTTTCTCACCGCAGTGGGGCATATCGGACTATGTGCGTTAAGTTATTTTGGCGTCTATAGGGGTGATGTCAAGCAACTCCCAGATGAGGCTGTCCATATTTCACATGACATCCCAAGGTAGGAAATCATCATTTTGACTCTGTATGGCAAGTCGAGCATCAGTAGCGACACATACGCAAATTCGACGAATTGTGGCTTTTAAACGCCTAAACCCTAAACCTAAATCGTAACCTAAACCCCAAGCCCTAAGTAGAGGCATTGCATAGTCTGTGGGATTGGATTCAGACGGGTTGGGTTTGTTATGGTGTAGGGTTTAGGGAATGATACCAAAGTTGAAATCGTTTTGGAGGTTGAGGGCAAGAAAGAGAACATGGTGTTCTGGGTAAGTTAGCCTTAAGGGGCTCCGTGTAAATGACAGACAGTTCTCAAGTCTTGAGACGCAAGCGGTGAACAGCTTTGTTTGTCGGATGATCCTCTGGGACATGGAGATGGTGGCAGTCACAAGAAGCACAGCAGGCATGTTGATGGGAGTGGGCTTCATTCAAACGTATGGTAGTGTGAGTCCATCACTGAGCATTTTCCAGCAGAAACTGTAGTTGCTGGCTTCGTCACAATTGTATATGCTGCCTTCCCGTGCAACTGGCAGGGAAGGTGCAACACTGATCTGGGGAGATCGTTGCCATGCGAACAACAAGTCGCCTTTTATTTGCTCATAGTTCCACCTATGCACCCTTATTAGCTGCTATGGCAACTTCATCGAGCATGGTCAAAAGCCTGAGGCTAAATGTAGGCTCTGGAATTGCCTTCATTGCGCCTGCATCTGGATTCGCGGCCTTGGTGAAGCACCGGTTAGAGCAAGCTCAGAAATACTTCACTGATAAGGGGTACAAGGTCTACTTGTACCCAACATCCAGGCAAAATGCACATCCCATAAGCTCTAACACGGCGGAGCTTCGTGCAAAGGACGTCATGGATGCTTTCAGAGACCCGGATATCAGGGCAATAATTTGCACCATTGGTGGCAACACCTGCCACCAGCTGATAGAGTATTTGGACTTCGAGGTCATAAGGCGTCATCCGAAGATCTTTGTGGGCTATTCCGATATAACGTCACTCCACCTGAGTCTTTACAAGAAGGCTAACCTGTGTACCTTCTACGGGCCCAGTGCGATCTGCCAGTTTGGCGAGTTTCCGTCGCTATATGAGTACACGGAGCAGTACTTCTTCCGGGCTGTTGCGCAAGACTGTCCCATCGGCTGTGTTTTGCCATCTGAGCACTGGACTGACGATGCTTGGAAGCTGTTGAGACCTTGTGTTCGCTTTTGAGTAACGAATCGAGGTTCTCTAACCAACTGAAATCCAAAGCTGTATTCTTCAGATTTTGTGGGGATGAGGATAAGAGCGTGAACTGGTTGACCCAAATGGACAGAACGCAGAGTCGCCAGTTCAAGCCAAACCACGGCTTCGAATGGCTCCGGCCAGGCAAGGCAACAGGACCTATACTCGGGGGATGCATCCCAGTATCTTGCCTCTCAAATGATGTTTAACCTTTACTGGTGATAAAACCGTATAAATCCCAAAATGATTTGAAAGGCTAACCTCAAAAAGAAGCCCTAGATACCGGACTCCTGAGGTATTGCTCAATTTACCTGGGGAGTACTACCCTGACTTCAGCGGAACGATCTTGCTGCTGGAAACCCCAGAGGGGGATCAGTTCGATCGAGGCTTCTCCTTAGATGAGGCTGACCGTGTACTTGGAGTACTACGACTCAACGGAACCTTCGAGAAGGTCCGGGGACTGGTCTTTGGCCGGGCATTCCTGTACTCCACGGAGCAAGTGAAGATCCTCCACCAGGTCCTACGAGAAAACACCCGGGGCTTCGATTTTCCGATCTTGTATGGAGTGGATGTGGGCCACAGCGACCCTATGATAACAGTGCCGCTCGGCGTCCAGGTGGGCGTTTCTGAAAAGTATGGGTCCTTTTTAGGGACCTTTTTCAAAAGCACCATGATTTCGTACGGGGGTTTCTCTTCAAGCATACCCCTGGAGTCCAGGCCACACTCGATTCCGACGCCAACTTGTTCTCAATCGATGAGGCAGGCGTCTACTCTGGGAGTTGAAGGCGTCCTGAGATGGAGATGAGGGAATTTCTCAAAAATGCTCCAATAGAACCCTATCTCTTCGTAATCCCTATACATCCCCAAATTTGCGCAAGGTACGCCTGTTTTGAGAAACCTCCATGAAGGAGTGAGCAGAGAGGCGCAACAAGGGTCCTTATAGGTGGTAACATGGTATTCTCCCAGCTTTGCTTAATGCACTGTAGGAACAACCCTTCCTGAGCATTATCTTCGTTACATGGGTTGGAATCGTGATAAACCTGCAGCTCTGTATCCTAAAGTCCTAAACCCTAAACCTTCCCGAATATGCAAAACTCTGCGTTGACCACGCTTTTTGAGCCGCCATTACATGACGTTCCTTGTTGCGCCTGCCTCCGCATCTGCGTGCCTGCTCCTGGAAGAAGTAAAAAGGTCGCAGGGTCAACATACTGTAGGAGCCAGAGTCCCTAGTTTCCCCAATGTAGCAATGGATTCATATTGAGAGGTTCCATTTTTGGATATTTAGGGGGTCTGGGTGAGTTCCTAACCTGACCCTGATTGTTAGCCTGAGATCCGAATTCTCCCGGCACGTCTTCTGCGCGTCTGAACACGAGCCCAAACTGCTGCAGCTACACCCACCTACATCCGACAAACCCGATCAAACCGTAAACCCCCACTTCCCCCCCAAAAAAAGCCCCAGGGCTCTACATCCCTAAGCGCCTAATCCCCTAAACTCTATGACTCCTCTTACTACGGCCATTATTATAATCCAAAAGTTAAAGCATGGGCGCCTAATGTGGGCCTACCCTTCTTAGGTGGATTCTAGGGCCCTTCAGGGTACATCTAGGGTATACCTTGCATACATGGGAACCCTGAGATTTGGAAGTCATCCTGGGGGCGCATGGTTTTGATTGAGATGTAGCCCTAAAACCCTCACCCCCTAACCCCTAAACCCTCTGACCTCCACACTCCTAAACTTTGTGTCGTTTAGTATAGGTTTATCCTGCGTGACCATAAGTTCCAAGGTAAAAGGCATTCCGGGCAATGCAGGACTTGTGGCATCAAACAAGTGATCCCTAAAACCGCATAGGTCACAACCACAGCAAAGCCCCTTAACCCAAAAACCCCTAAGCCCTTGAACCCCAGATTTATTAGTGTTCCTATAGCTACTTAAAGGCTTAGGGCACTGAATAGAAAGGTAAATGGAGGCACTTACAAGCATGTCAGGCCCAATTTGAGGACTTATAACCGATTTACTGTTAGGGTGTTCAGGGTTTAGGGATATTTGCCTACTTACTACGTCCCCTGAGTGATCAAGTACAACCCCCCCCACATCAAGGAAACCTCCAGATGGGTGGTTATCAGGTAGGTATCCTTAAAGGAGGCCTATATAGAGCCAGTATACAGTAGCCCCATTTCCTGATTCCTTTACATGAGCTTAATTTGGGGGATACCCACCTGGTAACTGCCCACCTGGTGGTGTCCTTGACCACACCCCAGATGTCTTAACACCTTAAACCCTAGACCCTACATCCTAAACCCTAAGTACTAGTTTCCATGTTCTTTTCCATGATCCCCTATATAAGTAGCATTTTCTTGTCCATCATGCCCCATATAAGTAGTAGTTTCCATTTTCTTGTCCATCATAGTAGTTTCCACTTTTCCGTTATCCCCTAAGTGTAGTTTCCATTTTCTGTTCCATTATCCCCTATGTAACCCATATAATACCTATACAGTGAGGCCTCAGAGCTGGATGAGGCTCAGTGCGTCTTCATCGCCCCCCAGCTGCGAAAGCAGCAGCATAGCAGCTGAGGGCAAAAAGGGGGCGCGAGATGGTTTCGAGGCTTTGTGATGCAGAGCTGAAAGTGCATGTACTTGAAATAAGTGGAGGCTACTAAGTTATCTGGGGCTTAAATGCCTGAGGAGAAAAATTGAGAATCAAGAAAACATGAAATGGAAACTAGGCTTGAATAGAGGGTTTTATCATCGGGGCTTGACTGTGGAGCCCAATTCAGTGGACTATAGTTTCGAGGGCATGTTATCCCACAATGGTTGAAGGTGCAGCAAGGAATTCCATCTTTTTTTCAGTGTTTTGGGCTTAGGGTGTAGGGTTGGGGGTTGAGACAGCTAGGGTTGTAGGGGCTAGGGCGGGATTGGGGTCATCGTGCAAGGTACGGGGACGGCGGGCGAGGGTCCCTGAACAGTAGAAACTCATTTGCACCAATACAGGGGAAAATGGTGATTATATTGGGGTCCTCTTATATGCCTAGTATACCACTATTGCAGGACGGGAGGTCCTCCTATCCAATACTGTGGGTTTGAATATAAGCTCCCTTACTCAAGCTACTCTGCTGACGTCATTGTGGACGCTGCATACTTGGGATTCCGCCCAGGATCATATACGATTACGGAGATATATACTGCACCCCAAGACCCTTTTCAAAACCGTAAACCCTAAACCCCTAAACCCTAAACCCCTAAACCCTAAACCCATTACTAGCAGCCCTCAAAGCCGCGCACTTCGACCTCACATGAACATGTCTTGATGCTTGCCGCGTGCCAATCAACAAGCTTTCAGTGCGTTATGTACATATAGTCCCCCTTAATTAGATAGAATATGGCTTTGGGTATATTATATTAGGATCCCCATATACCCCATATTCTATGTAGTTAAGGGGGATGTGTACTGGAGTCTAAACTCCTTAAAGGGGGGATATATAGGGGATTATATAGGGGACTACTATAGGGGTTATTAAGGGGGATACTAGGAGTTTAGAGAATGGCTCATATACACCTCGAAACGGTTGGAAGACGCCATCACCAGAATCGGACTTGTTGCGACGAACCATTGTAACGATTCTTTCGATAGAACCCCTCAACCGGTGTTTCTGTTAAGGAAGTTAAATGAAGTTATGCTTGGAAGGACAGCCTTTCACTTTCTATTCCGGAACAGCAACACTCACGAGAGAATGTGATGCTGGATTGCTCTGCCTTCCAGGAACCGAGGGATGCACAGGATGGACTTTAGTGGCACCTAGGCTTCTTATACTCCATCCTTTGGCAAACAACGAACATTAAGACAAATCCTTGACCTCTGAACACCCTAAAACTCACCACCCTTATACCCTGCTTTCGCCAAGGCATTAGCGGGTTGATTGTCGCCTCCCTCCTGCTCGGGGTTTGCAAACCCAGCTTTTGCCAACGTTAAGTCAAGGGCTTGTGAAGAAAGATTTGGGTGAAGGGTGCCAAACTCTCTTCATCCCGAAGCAACCCAACAAAATTGGTCAAACTGGACCACGATGCTTGTACATAACCGCATCGTTTGCGCCGGGTTTTGAAGGACATGTGGATTGTGGTGTTCTTTGGGCCTAGTGAGGAAGAATTATTTCCGTAATCATCTTACCCTATAACAACACCCCCACCCCCTAAGTAATTGTACTATCTTGAGTGCGTCCATTCAGTATTAGGGGATGGGGCGGGGGTTAGGGTTTAGGGGAAGGATTAATCATTTGGGGCCACATGACTTTCGGTTTTCCAGTTACAGGGTGAACTTTGTGGGCGTGGGATTCTGCTCTCTGCCCAAGCTACGCTAGAGTTTAGGGTGTTGAATGGTGTGAAACATTTGGGATCTGAACAGGACGGACTTTGGATCGCGGATGGGTTTACCCGGGTGCCATGTGATTGCAAGATTTAGTGCGTGGCATGACAGTTTAGTTGTATTTCAAGGGATGCTAACGTAGGACTGAGATGTTCCTCCACAGTCTTCTTTCTGTACCTGGTACGAATTGTAAGAGCAGCTCAACTCTAGCAGCCAGTATAGGGTCTAGAATGAAAAATTCTGACAGTGGTGACCGCCTAGAGCCCAGAAGACCAAAAACTTTTGATTCAAAGTCGCAGTTGTGAACCCCTTGGCATCACTTGGCAAGCGTTCGACAAATTGCAACAGTTGATGGTGAGGGGCAAAGGCTCAATAGAATCCAGAGACTTGTTTTTCTGGGCCTCTCAAAGCACCCTGAAAACCGCACTGCTTGGGAAGGCTTACTTGGAAACCAGGTTCTTCCTGCGCCAATCAGATTTGAAGACGCTTGGTGACGTACGGTTACATTTAAAATCCTGCATGACCTCAACGTTATGTCACATTATACGATATAAAGGTCATACAGTGTCTTTCGTTGGCATCAACAGTATTCTTTCGCACAGCAAAAAGACGACCCTCCGAGAGAAACAAGCAGGTGGTCAAAGGCCGATACCTGGAAAAGAACGCTCAGAGACTGATCTTCGAGGTTGAATGAGGCCACAGGGGGGTTCCAAATCACGAGTTACCTAGACCCTCCAACTACCCTCTATCATGTCCTCAGGTGCCGGGAGGGTTTTGGCTTTGGATTTGCGAGTTGGCGTGCGGGGATTGATAAAAGAGGGGTTCCGGTGCTTTCTGGAGATAAATTCAGAAAAGCTCGTTTATGTTCTTGTAAGGATGGAGCTAGCGGGGCTTGGGATTTGCAGCGCTGTTTGGGCTTTCCATCCAGATAGAAGGCCAGGGGAGGCTTGCAACTTGTTTTAGCGAAGCTGTAGACACTGCGGTTGGCGATCTTGGAGTCTTGATCTCGGAATGCGTGTCGGGCTTGCAAGCAGAACTGGCTTACAAACGAGTGTCACCTGCAGATCATGCTTCCCGCAACGCAGTTAGCACTCCTGATTGCGCCTTCCGTTTGACAAGCTGCCATGTCACTAAAGACTGGAACATAATGGACAAGATGCTGTTGCGCAGCAGCCCTACATGAACGCATCGCGCCTCAAATTTGCGCGAGCCGAATTAGTAGATTAACACGGTCTACTCTCAACCATATCTTCAAGGCTGCGCGGCAGTGTCTCCACAGTTGTGCTTTCGATCGCTAGCGTCTGGAGGTTTTGGGTAAGAAGTCTTACAGGGGCCTACAGGAATATGAGGCATTCCAAGGCATATCTTACATGGGCTGCTATTGCGATCCATCCCTTCCTCGGCTACGAATTGCCAGGAAGTCGATGGGCTAATTTGTGGTTGCTTCTTAGTGCCGCACTTCAAGTCTTGCACAATCGGACACTGAGAGGGGCTCACATTTTGAAGACTTGGTAGTCTAGTGTTACAACCATTTCTAATTTTATTTCTGTCATTCCTCCTATTTCAATGAATATTATCACAACTGTTGCTCGTATTTTGTTATTTCAACTCCCACTATTAATGTTTAGTTTTTTTTTTACTACTATTACTACTGAAATTCCTATTCTGGCATCTGCATGCTTCAGTGAAAGAGGGGCTTTTATTCAAAGCATAGCTCTGGCGCCCTGTAAAGGCCAATGAGGTTGGGTATCGCGGAAGTGGATGCCTGGACCCCCAACGTGTGCAGAATAACGGTCTTGCTGACTGTCTTTACTTACTTTTGAGGTCCAGGTGTGCCTCAAGTACTGCGAAGCTGCCTGCGAACCTTCAAGCCACACCCCCCAAGTTACACCTCGAGATATGCAATCCTCTCATCTGCAATCAGCCCCCAAACCTAAGCCCTGAATTTCTTATTGGTTGCTAGTAGGGAATAAGGGAATAGAATCCCTACATAATCCCTATATACTATATTCTCTTATTCCCTACGACAAAAACAGTAAGATTTTGATCCTATGGTCCTAGGCTCCCCAGAGCCCAAAAACCAGCAGGAGCTCCTGTTTGCTGCTGCTGGCAGCAAGCTCCTGCCTCTGAAGCAACGAGACAGGGCTTGAGTTGAGCTGGCCTGAGAGAAAAATGTGGATACATTAGGTGGACCGCCCAAACTGTAGTGGTGACTATAAGGCATAATGGTGAGTAGATTAGGGTCCTCTTAGATTCTATATTAAATCACTATTACCCGGGGGGGGGGTCTACCTAATGGATGCATGTGGATACCCCCTCCAGGTCAAACTGGAAGGCCGCAGAACTCCCTACACATGACATACGCCTTTCGAGGAAAGGCTTCCATGTTAGTTGCAACGTGCCCTCAGAAGATAATATGGGGCCACTATTGTCTGAAAGACTAGGATGCCCCGAAAAGGACATGTCGTAAAGGGAGTCCAATGGAGTCCATGGAGTTTGCTCATGGATGAATGGGTTTGCATGCGGGCGATGCAGGTGCGACCGTTTTGAAGACATGGCAGGCTGCGTAAAATTCATGCCGTTCACATTGACCTTCCGTTCGTCAATGGCCGTCTAGGCACAACATACTGCGGGTAACTCTTTACAAAAGCGCTGCAGTAAAGGGATGCAAACTTTTGAGGCACAACAATCCTTCCATCAGGTGTTGAGTGGCCGATGTTTGACGTGGAGTTGCAGGCTTGCACACATGCGCGCCTTTGTCATTGGTCCGACGTTGCATTTTGGACTCGGGTGTGTACTGTGTTTCGCCTGAGGAGGAGCCACTTCGGTCCTCTCGGTCTCGGCCTAAACATCACAAACTCTGCCCTACCCGAACCTTCAAGAGAATATTGTGCTCATGTTACCCTGGGGCTCTAAGTCTGTAAATAATACCTGCATTGAACCCTATAGAATCTATAAATAGTACCTACATAGAGCCCTAGGGTTAGGTCAGTAGAGCCAGCGAGGGGACGCTTCTTCAGCCTCACTTCGGCTCCCTCCTCCCTACACTGCCCTAAACCAAAATGGAGCCCCAAAAAGGAAGGAGTTCTGGGGATTATATAGCATTCTTCAGGGAGCAGGTATATAGGGATATACAGGGTTTATAATTCCCCCCAAAACTAACATGGAGCCCCAAAAGGGGTCCTTAAAAGGCTGTTGCCAGCGGGAGAGTGCATGTTCTCGCGGCTGTTTGCCAGCCATGCTGAAGCAGGAGAGTCAAAGCTAGTCTCCGCTTCACAGACAGGATGTTGGGTGCTGGGTTCACGCAGAACGCATTAGGTCATTCTGTGCTGAATCATCAATACGTCTCCTGGTCAAGGCTTGGGCTGCATGAAAGATTGCCTAGGGTTGAAGATTGGGCCAAGTCTTTATGGAAGATTTCTGAGACATAGGCACTTTTGCGCCTAGAATCTCTTCTGGACCTACTTCTGGCCTCCCTGATTGACATTTTCCCGAACACCTGAATCTGGCTCAGTGCTTAGGTCTTACGGCCTTTCTCTATCTTCAAGTAGTGAAAGTCTAGCCCAAGTCCCATGGTCTCTTCAAAATTCTTGTCTCTCTGTCTCGAGCTGTAGCTCTGCTGGTGGCACGCCATGCCGGGGCTCCTCACGTCCAGCTTTGGAGAGGTCCGACTGAAGGGAAATGCATATTCCCAGAGGGTCCATATGTATAACTATCAGGGGATTAGGCCCCAAAATACCATACTATAGAAGGAATTATGGGCCAAATTCCCTAATGGTTATATAATATTATATATATATATATGGACCCTCTGGGATTGTCAGTGATACTACCCCCAGGGGTTGAGGGATTTCGGTTTAGGGTAGGTGTACGGCTCAGGGCCTCAAGTAGGAGCTAAGTTAAGACCCACAGAGCTCAGGGTGGGTTGTGAGATTGGGTCTTGGGAGTTTGAGACTTTCAGTTCGGGGCTGTCGGTTTTGTTGAGGACTTCTTTCGACTCATGAGTTGGGTCTTGAGTCTGAGGTCTAGACACTGAATGCCTTTCTTTCTGGTGCTGGTCCTATTTTTCGTGCATCTTCACGCAAAACAGAGGATCCCAAGCTTAGGGTTCAGGGTTTAGGGTCTTTTGTTGAACTCAAGGTACCTTTTTGACGGCCAACATGTAAGATTCTGAATTCAGGGCGGTTATGGAGCGCGCGCCAGACAGAGGCCACGCTCTTCACAACTGCCTCAATGGCTGTGTCTGAAGCCGAATGCCCGATAATGACTTTTATGCTTGCAATAAGGGTCTAACATGGTAATAACGAAAGAGTTCTGATGATCTGCATGACCAGAGGATTTACCTTCAGATGCCCCCAAGGCCTGCTCACTGAACTGCACACCAACATTCCTAATGCCAAATCTGCAACCCCCAAATTCGAATCCCCAAGCCCTGAGACCCTTCCCTCTTACAAGTTGAGAATTTTAAGCTTAAGGAGCACCCCTTGGATTTTTAGCCTTTAGCCTGTACGGAAAACCCAGGGTACCAGGTTATATCATACAGTCTCATATAGCTATCGCTATACATGACATATGTGTCGTTTATTTTCCTAACAACGGGCCAAAGGCCCGACGGTCTGAATGAAAGGCCCTTTGGTCGCCGCCCACTGTGGAAGGCCCTTCTTCAGATGCACCAACTGTTGGTCAGGATTGTTTTTGGGGGTAGGGTTAGAGGCAGGTCGGGTTTAAGGCTTAGATTTCAGAGGGCTTAGGGTGTAGGGTTAGGGCAGTGGGATTTTGGTGCTTGCACCTCGGGTCAGCGATAATAAAAGGGTCCAAGTGCCCAAATAGCCTGCACTTGGTCACCTCAAAATACTATAAAATATACCATTCACGGATGTACGGTTTATACCCAAATCTTTGCATGACCTAAGTTTAGTAGAATACGAGAATTCTCCAGGTATAAGTCGGGCAAGAGCTTAAATAAAACAATCCTAGTAATGTAGAAGGAGTAAAGCACACAAATGTCATGGTCCTTGGTTCCTCGTGCACTTGTTTACCACCCTACAGCACCCCAGTTCCACAAGGCTTTCCTCCAGTGCGTGGGAGAGTTGCCAGGGCCTAAGGGGCAAAGCTGCCACATGTGGGAGTCTCCAATCAAGGGCCCTTTCCAAACACGGACAGCTCCAACTTAGTGGGACCCCCGAATGTTCAGAAACGCACATGTTGGCAGGAAGTGTTAACGGCTTACGGATTCTCAGCTTGAACTTTCCATGTGATGTTGTTTGATTCCGCATGTACCCATGTTCTGAGAAACTTCCACTTGGGAGTTCTGGAGACCTTCTGGCAGAAACCAGGAGACCATGATCTGCCTTGAACCTAAAACCCTAAAGCCCTTGCTTCAAGCCAACTATTCAAAAGATTGAGGTTCCCACATACATAGTTATGACTATATATATATATATATATCTATACAAGCTTCAAAATGCTATAAGTGCTTTGGCAGGGACGTCCGGATGACAGAAGGGTGGGTTCAGGGTTTAAGCAAGCGAGTTTAGAGCTTGCGTTTCGACATCTCTCGTTCTGAATCTCGGAGCGGATAAGGGAAGAGTTTAAGCTGCAAGGAACACGGTTACCCTCGCTAGAAGCACGGCTGTAATTCGTATTTTGGTCCAAATTAGAATGGTTCATCCGGGCGAACCCAACAGCATGTCGCAACTCTCGGCTACGTTAGCTCATACATTGTGTACTGAAGACATAGCCATTGCACTTTTTTGATGTTATGCATGATGTCAATGCGGTGCAGCTTAGCTGATTTCGAGGCACAAGCGTTCTTGCGCCAGCCCAGCGCATTCGAGGCCAAGCAAGTTCGGGGCGGGGCCGCTAGCGTTTGCAGCTGTATAGCTCCCATGGTCTCAGCAACAGGTTTCTCTTGAAGCGTGCGGAAGTCCAGGATCAGGCATGAGCTATGTCGTAATGCTCTGCAGCTCATGCGAAGACAGTCTATAGGCTTGCCAACAGCTTCCCAGACCCCTGGGCGGATCTAGAAAGTAGAACCCCCTTAAGGGGTCCTAGGAATTACCCAATAGTAGTATAGGGTACCAAATTGGGGATTCTACTTTCTAGATCCTCCCAGGGGTCTGGATTCGAGTTGGATACTCCTTGGGACGTAGCTTGGACCTTAGACCCTTCATCCTCTGGGATTCCCTTATAATGCTATTACAGGCACCTGGCACCTAGACCTAAGGGTTAACCCTAAACCCCTAAACCCCAAACCCTATAGGTACCTGAGAGCTATTCACCCTTAGTACGGGTTCTAAGCGTCACGTTGGATAATGGGGAAGATGCCCCTACCGCGAGCCAAATTTGGCTGGTTATGTATTCCAGCCCGTACACCGAAATATGTTTTAAAGGTAATTCCTTACCCCTAATGGGATAATGGAAAATAACATGGAAACTACTATTTAGGGTGTAGGGTTTAGACTTAGGGTGGTAATGTAGACCCCTGATTAACAAACCCCTTCCCCTAAATAGGGACTATAATAGGGAGCCAAATATTCAGGTCCTTAAACGGACGGGTTTATTAATGAGGGGTCGACATTAGTCATAAGCGACGCCTGCCCCCCCTTTTGATTGCGAAGAATTCTACAGGCCCATTTTCTCACCCCCTCCCCGGCACTATTTGCACTAGTCATTTTCTAGGCAAACCCTGATTCAGTCCAATCCGGCTTCTTTAAATCCTGAAGAAAAGCTTTTGTAAACAAAGTATACCTCTAGGAAATCAAGGCAGTCTTTAGTTTGAGGTAGATTGCCCTTAGACTTGTTAGAGCAAATCCTGTATATCAGTAGATCAGCTTGGGGATAACATGAGATGCAGGAATTTGATGGAAATTGTTGACGGAGATCCCTCATTCCAAGAAGCTTCCTGTATTCAATTTTCCCAGACTTCCACAAAAAACAATGAGAATTAAGGATATCAAGTAGATCCCTGATCCCTCATCATTCCTTACAGTAAACACCATCATTACTTCAGACCCCTTCCCCACATCAAGAGCGCTAGGGCAGATCCTGGTAACTAGATCTAATGGATGTCATGCTGGCTCTCGGCTGGTCGTTCATATTGCCGCGTCGCCTTTCATGTCTGAGGATTCTTGTGTCTTTTGAAATGAGGTGTGCCCTGCATCATGTGAATGCAAAGAAATTTCAAACTGTCTTATGCGGACACTGTCCATCGAATCATCTTAATGGTGCTTAGTAGGGAATATGATCCCTATATAAACCCTACTTTAATTCCCTTAATCCTTACTTATTAAGAACCAGAAAGTTATGTCTGCAGGAGGAGCCGCCCCCGCCGCGATGCTCGAGGGCCCAGATGTCACGCTAGCCAACTAGACTCTCTGAACGCAAGGTTGTACGTGAAGTTCATGATAAGCTTGCTGCTGGTTCTGAAGCGCGAGAAGCAGCAGGCATAAATGTAGAATTGCTGCTTTTCTGTTCTGATTAGTATGAATGCCACTGCTCGTGTATAGTTGACTTAATGCATGACTGGTCTGTGTGGTTTGCTCCGTGGCGATTCTGAAGTTCAAACTCCGATGTGCCTCCTAGACACACAGACATCGCCAATGACACTGACTTGAATCCTGCCGCAATATTAAAGTTTAGCTAAACGCAAGCCCCCAACATTGTGCAACTGCAGCACGACTCAGCACGCAAAAATGCCAGGAAGTCGGGCAACGCCCATTTGTGCTCCCTCCAGCGGTGTAGCCCTAGCTTTGCTAGACACGGTGGCTCCACGCTACGGCGATTTGGAAGACTTTTGGGGGTTGCGCAAGGACCCCCCCAAAAAACACATCATGAAAACGTACCTGTTCGAAAATCAGCCCCAAGGCCGGTCTTGAGGCAGAGCTGCAAAAAGTGGAGATTTCAATGGGTATTGGGGTCCCCCAAAATGAGAAATGGACCCCCAATCATGCTGATGATGCTGGCCGAGGGGTCCAGCATCAGCATCATGGGGTGTCCTTTCTCCTTTTACGGGCTTCTAGTCTGCTAACGTTCTGGGCGGAAGCTGACTTATGGCGCGGTACAAACGATGCGATTCTGGCGTGGGCCTTGAGTAATCTAAGCCTGCTCGCAATCTGCCCTCCTGTTTGCCCGCCCCTGGCATCAGCCCCATTATGGAAGTGTGACATGTAATCGCCGTCCCCCAAGAGCCTGAGCCTCTGAAGTTCCTAAAGCTTGTGCTGAAACCTGTTGAGCCCAACATCTCCTCAATCCCGTGAAGCCAAACTCGCTAAACGATTTCAAGCCCAAGCCCCTGCACCTGAATCCTCGCACGCGGATTCTCAACCATCCCACTTGCAGAAAGAAAACATCCTTCAGAATGTGCTCTTGGGCAAATTGCTAGTTGCACACGGGCAACCCCGTGCCCTGCAGAACACCAGTTTCCATGTTATTCTCCGAGTGCTTCTCCATTTACGTTTGAGGCTACAACCGCCAGGGGCAGGCACGGGCCTCGTGCAGCAATTTGCTACGTTCTGAGGATTTCGCTTGTAAACCCAAAGCCTTAAAGGGGGCACCCCTGGAGATCCTAGTTAGACATGCGGATTCTCAGAGGATTACGTGAGTCCCACTCATGAGTATTCTCATGCAATTTGCTGGGGGGTCGGATCTAAGATAGTACCAGGTTTTATCGCAATTATATGGAGTTTTTTCTTTTCTGGGCTTTACTTTGAGCGATCTCTTTGACTTTGACTTTTGAGTTTCCCAGGGCTGCTGCGCCTTCAAGGCTCATGGTCAGGAATCTACACAGGCATTACGAACCTATCAAGGTTACAGCCCCAGCCAAAAGTTTAGGGATTTAGAGATGTAGGGCTTAGGGGTCCCTACATTAAGGATCCTGTCAGTATATGGGGACCCTCTCTGCGCATACTCATCTGACATGACAGCACTGCCTTGGCTTGTCTTGCATTGGTAAAACGAAATGTCATAACCTGCCTTGCAGAAGTCAAGAGGAGCAAGCATTTTGAGCGCACAGTGGCTATTATAAATCATGCATGACCCTAAGTAGCTTGTCCCTTGGGAGTTATGGCATTTTGGTATACAACGGCCATGCAACACTTGAGCATCAACAGGAAAGAGTGTCCCCGGAAGCCCTGTTCTGACCTTATTTGGGGAATTCCAAAGGTTAGGAGTCCTGCTTCAGGGGGCCCCCATGTTCAGGATTGCAGCGTTTCGGAGACTTGTGACTTCAACGCCATGGGCAGGTTTGCAACTTGTCTGCTCTACCGCAAGATGAAGAGAAGGAAGCAGCTCTGGATAAGCCAGGGCCTGAGACAAGGTCTATAGGGCCTTGGCTGCCTAGAAATCCTATGGGACTGATTTTGCAGGCCTGTTCAAATTGCAAGCATGGCTCCCAGTTTTTGGTAGCACGTTCAGACTCCACAACTTTTCTCCGTGCTCCGTAAAGCCTTGTCCAGCAGAGTTGCAGAAGTAGATAGGCTGGGACACACTTGCCATTACAGCCTTAAGCAGTTAAAGGAGGAGATTTTGAGCCCGCACTCGTCAGTTGAGCAAGCTTCCAGGGTACATGCCAGAGCTTCATGAAAGTAGGTTTGTCCAGCATAGGTCCAAGTTTGGAGAGCCAAAGCTATCCTGCTGCCCCAGCTGCAGTACAGGGTTCAGGGTTTAGGCTTTATGGTT
>CAJNIZ010008936.1:89302-106335 GCA_905231905.1 Symbiodinium pilosum
GCCCCCCCCCCCCCCTTCCTGGTGCCCCTTGACCTTTCTGGGGAACACAACACCCAATATTGTCTATCAACAGGTTAACCTTTAAACAGCTCTAATCAACACGTAAGACAACATGCACTGTTGTGGGATCCCATTCAATAAGAGTAGGTTTGGCATGCTGGGGCATCATTTTATGGAAGCCCCCCGCGCAACAAGAAAGGACCTGAATCCTTTTGCAAACCCTCAAATCAAAGGCGCATGGAGCGTCTTCAAGCTGACATGCAGTTGCGGCCGAAGATGCCGGGGCGCCCGTCCACGCCAAGACTTCCAAAACCCCAAAATCAAGGCGTATAGCCAGGGTTTTGGGGGGCGGTATATCATACAAATGAGGATTGCGAGGGAATGCTGCGGGAATATTCCCCAAACCATATTAAGTTTCCGAGTGTGCGGCGAGGTATTTTTCTAAATTCAATGGTTGTGCAAGTCCGTGGCATTCAACCTTTTTAAAGAGTGCTGAGGGAGTTTCACTGCGGGACACCATGCAAACATGTGAGTTGCATTTAGGAGGCGTGCAGGCCGTGATGCAGCAGGGGCTTCGATTTAGGGCTCGGGCTTTTGGGTTTAGGGTTGTTGACATGTATCAGTTGCACATGATCAGTCAGTGCGATGTCAACTTGTTGTTGATGGTCATATGGTCTGAGGCTTCTTCAGAGTATTCTCGCTTTTCGGCTTGTGTGACCGGAAGGGTTATTGGTTGGTATCTACATGGCAGCTGCTGACAGGAGCCTTCTGAGTACCAACTTCAGAACACAAGGAGCGCAGAAGCCTTTGAGTAGCCAAACGCAGAAGGCGTCCCGAACGACTAGACCCGGAGCCCTGAAGCAATTGGAAATGGGGATTTCCCAAAACCATGGCGGTCGTATGGGGGTCCCAATAATAAGGAGTATAGTATTTTGGGGCCAATGGGCTCCCTCGATTTTGGGAAACTGCCAAATCCCAAAGCCACCAGAAGCTCAACGCTGTAAAGTCTCAGGTATCTTGGCAGCCAAGACGTCACTCGGCCTTGATTGCTTCTCTTCCGTGCTACATAGACCGTGCCTCTGCGACGGTTTAGGGGACAGAGGCCTGTAAACAATCACAATACAGGAGAAGGGGATGGACGCAAATGAAAGATAAAATTGAGAATGAACTGGTCATATAGTGGTTTGTAGGGTGCTTTGCTGGGTTACTGCTCCCAAATGGAGAAAACTAATCTAGGAACCCGGAATATGTTCATTCACTTGCACTTCATCAAGTGGGATGGTGCTTGAGTAGTCCGCAGCACATGTATGCAAGGGCCATGGCGGAATGATCATCAGGGTTTAGGCTTCTGTAGTACTTGAGCAGATTGACGAAAAAACTGTGGACATGTCTCAGGAGAGGGGTCCTCCTGTATTTCTCTCAAAATAGCACATTCTGCACCCCAAAACAGGGCGCCCAAATTTACGGAATCAATCGTGCTGTACGGGCCCTGCAGGGAATGCTCAGTTCCACTAACCTCCACCACGCTGCATATCACAACATATGTGCTAGTCGCCACATATTTGCGAGTTCGCCCTTTTGTGGCCCAATAGATTGCAATCCTTGATATAGGGACCCCAAAAAAGGATCCCTAATATTCGGAAACCCAAAAGGTGGTGGTGGGGGGGTGGGGGGGTGGCGCCAAGTATCAAAGAGATACATTTGTTGCTGGTTTTGGATGGTTGGTTGGAGTATTCTAGAATATAGGAGTTACATAAGATATAGGAGTTAAACAAGGTTCAAGAGGGTTTTATGATATTCCCCCCAAAACCCTCAACAAAAGCAACATCCTACACCCGGTGGTTAATTGGAGCATGGTGGCTAAGGGTTTAGCTGTGATCCTTCCAGCTCCTGCAGTGGGCGCTAGCTGAAATAAGCCCTTAATAAGCTCTGCTTGTTGTGCCGAATTTGGGGAGGGGGTGTAGCGGGAGGGGAATATCTGGGAAGATATGGGGGGATCCGGGGATCATGGTGTGGGCTTCCGTATTTGCTCATTGACCTCAAGCTTGTAGACTACCCTTCGGCTGGCTCAGCAGCTTGTCTAAAGCGTTCCCTAAACCCAAAACCCATAAGCAAGCTTTAAGCGGCACCTTCAGGGAGATATCTTACTGCCTTTGTTGGGTGCCAGACAGTCCGGGCAGGAAATTAGGTGTACACAAACAGGGTACTAGCGAACCACGTTAGGGTACCGGCCTCCAGGTGCCAACAAGTTATCAAAGACTCCGACAGCAAGCTTGTGAACACAGGTTCCGCATGCCCTTTTCTCACGTGTTTCCTTACTGATTCTTGGAAGGGAATAGGGAAATAACATCCCTATATAATCCGTATATCATCTATTCCCATTTTCCCTCCAGCCGCCATCAAGCAAACATCCCTGGCTTTCCGATAACACGGATGAAGGTCATGAGCCAAGTCGACAAGGCAACACCGTTTTGGGGAAAGTTTTAAAGTCATATGAGGTTTCGGGTTTACTTACTGGGTGTGCGTAGGGAATAAGGGAATACAAGCCCTCTATAATCCTTATATTATATGTTCCCATTTTCCCTACTGACCCCGGTAAGTTTAGGGTCCTTTAAGAGCTTTCAGTTGCAAGCTTTCGGGTTCACTGTGTTGGCTTGGGTGGCAGGATCTGGGACTAGAGCTTTGGGGAGAAGTACTCTGCAGCATGTGGTAGCCCAATGGAATGCAAGGCGTGGTTTTCAAGTAGCCTTCTTCTCTAAAGGGGTCCTTTGCTCTTCATTGGCATGGGTAACAAGAATGTCAAACACAAATACTCTCCAAACATGTTGCTCAGCACTTCCCCTTTGTAATGTAATTACGGTCATCATTCTAGCATGCGGACCTGAAACAAAAGCTCCCGCATCTAACGCCACAACTGAGCACAGCTGAACAGAAACCTCACGCAGGATCCCCTGGAGGGCTGCAGAGTTTTCTGTCACCCTCCTATCACCTATTCCATCCAGCCGAATTCCTGGCACCAGCTTCTTTGTGCTGAGGGAAGAGTGGGCTAGTGAATCCCTAAAGACTATCTTTTTAAGATCTCTATCTATTTTCTGTTATTATCTTTACTGCACCACTCTCTCCTCCCTAATTACACACCAGTAAGTCTTTGGACATACTTGTATCTAAGTAGATGGGGCTTCTTGAGTTCGCATACTGAGGAGGGCAACTTGAGTTGCAACCTATAGATTCATGCGTATTCCCTATCCATGTAGGTTCCTTTCCAGGGTCGCTGTACTTTTTGAGCCGGGGTTTCTGCGGTTTTTATTGAAAGCTTAAGCGTAATTGAAATCCCGCCCAGAATTGGTTTATTCTTAAATTATGTCTCATACCTGTGAGTCTCCTGTATAGACTCACCAAGAAATCACCTGCAATCCGCGCATAGACTCCTGATCCCTACTCGTCCCAAATTTACTTCTTTCGGGAGTGAGATTCATCAGATGAGAACTTTTCAACACCATGGGGACCCCCAATCCTCTTATAAACCTCTACGCAAAGGACCCGCTGTTCGAAGAAACTTTCAGATCGCACCAGGCGAATGCCCTGTCTGCAGAAGAGCTTAAGAACATGGAGGCCAACGCAGAGGCTGGCTCATGGTGATCCTCAGTACCGTACCTGTACATGGGATACTAGGGTTTAGGGTTTAGGACGGTTTAGGATACAGGGGATACTAGGGTGTAGGGTTTAGGGCATAGGATTTAGGGTTGAGAGTTTTGTTATTGGGGTTCAGGGTTTGGGGGTTAGGTTTTGGGATTTCGGGTCTGGGGCTCAGGGTTTCGGGCTATTGGCAGTTAGCAGGGAATGGAGGAATGAATGCCAAGTAGTCTCGTAAGCTAAGGGTTTCGTGCTTCAGGGGTAGGATGAGGGATGCCCGTTAGGGTTTAGGGTTTAGGGCTTTTATCTTGCAATGAGCCCTGACAGTGTTCTCTTCAAGCACCCAGCACACAAGGAGCAAAATTAGTAGTAAACAATGTCAGAACAGTAGTAACCCAAAAACTGCTATCAATCGTCAATTTGTGTGAGACACGTTGCGGCACAAAGAAGTTAATTCCTTACAGATTACTTGCAAGCTGTATACCTCCAAAGCCCTGCTCAGCCACGCTAAATCTTAAATGAGTGTAGCTGGAGTCTGACTGCCTAGAGTCTTCGAATAGGGGTCCTTTTTGGCTAGTCTTTTAACAAGGATGGTAAAATTTTGAGATCCATATCAGGGTCCCCTATGTATGCAAATCCTCGCTTCTTTGCCTCATATCCTGCAAGAGTTGCAAGAACTCCGCGCTGAATAACGAACGGCTTTCTGCTCCTGGGGAGAAAGCCTAGCAGATTATGGATTCTCCCATTCGCTACCGTCTCCCTGCAAAGTCCCCAAATTGGTCCTACAAGTCATGAGCAAACTGAATCTTCAGAAGGCTAGTTATTTTTTGAAGGCACCGCCGCTCAATTCTCTAACATGAAAGAATCCTGAGCCCCCCTCTCAAACCCTAAGCCCAAATGAGAGCATCCCAACACATCCTTCACTTGGAGTCCCTCTGTTTTAATTAAGCTATTTCAGGGGGGCCGACTTTCTGAACATATCCGAATCCGTAGGCCTCAACTGAAACCTACACCTCAAATCCCTTAGACCATCTCACTGCACTTTGGTGCCCGGAAGGCCTACGAAACTGCACATATGGACCGCTCGGTCTGGGAGGGATCCTAAATTTCAACCCTAAAGCCTTGAACCCCAGAACATAACCCCAACAAAGGCAACTGGCAATATTAGGCTTACCAAGAAACCATGAAGGGTGGACATAGGGGTCCTTTTGTTAGCTCAGTATACCACCGAATAAGGACCCATGCCCATTAACTACCTAAGAAAATATTGACCGTAGCTCATACAGGGGTTCTCAAAGTGATGCTTTTATAAACCCGAATTAAGGATGCCCCTAACCTCTCTATAATCCTCAGATATCCCTGGTTTTCCCAGACTGTGAAACCCAATCAAATCCTTAAATACATGCATTCCCCCAGTCCTTTCTACGCACAGCGTAGAAGAGTTCGGTTCAGGAAGGGAGTTTGGCAGCTTAGGGTTTCGGATTATGGAGAATATTTTCCGCCCTTCAGGAAGCCTTCCAACCACTAGCATCTAGTGGTGACCTACTTGCTGAGCCCACTCGAGCATCCAACAACTCATGAGGTGGCTGTGGAGATGTAATCTTGGCCCGGGCTTCTAGGGCTTTAACTTTTTGGGCTTTTTACCTGTTATACTAGGGAGCAGCGGCTTAAGTTCCAGAAGTTGTCCTACAGTCAGATACCAGTTTTGGAACAAGTAAGCACTGCCCTTAAGTGCTGGTACTATCAATGGAACAGTTCAATTGCATGGTAAGCCCATCTTGCTAGCGTTGTTTTGTTTAACAAGTTCGATCTGAACCCTGAACGAGAAAGTCGCCAAATCCCTAAACCTTAAGCCTGTAAGCCCTGAAACCCTAAACCTGAAAGCTAATGCCTACGAAGCCCTAAACCCTAGATCTCGGCCCTAGACCCTAAACCTCAAAGGTAAATCCTATGAAGCGTCAATCCTAGAATCGTCAGCCATAAGCAGTGTTTGCGGCCTCTTTCTTGGCACGGCTGAACCAGGTTGACTGAACAGGTTCCAGACACAGGAGAGCTCCTTACCCCATGGGGTCCAAGAACCCAATAATTAGTTACGGCTGTAGGGTTTAGGATTAGGGTGTAAGGATTTAGGGTTTAAGGGTTTAGGGTTTAGGGTCTAGGTAGGGTTTTAGGTTGGGCTTTAGTAGCTTTAGTGCAGGTTTGGAGGTGGTCTTTAATTCTTGCGTACTTGGCTCCTGGGAGGTTATATGTGCCAAGAGATTATAGACCTTACTATCGGAACCCAATAAAGGATCCCTGATGGTTTGCTGGAGATCCCCACTGCCAGGGCGAGGAGTCTGCTCTTTGTGAGACTATGTCAAGGTTGGAAGTCGATGGTTTGCTGGAGATCCCCACTGCCAGGGCGAGGAGTCTGCTCTTTGTGAGACTATGTCAAGGTTGGAAGTCGAGACTGCCGAGTAACCTACACCTTAAACCATATACCCTAAACCCTGAAGTCCTAATCCCTCAACACCATACGCTATACCCTAGCCCCTATACCGGGGACTCCTCTGTCAGGCATATCCAAACACAAAGCTGACATCCTTACCCCTCCCGTCCACAATACCGAGCGTGGTTTAGGATTTTGAACGTGGTGTTTGGGGATTAGTGATTGGGGAAGGAAGAAGAGTAAAGCGCCAGAGCCCAAGATGCAAAATCAAAGAAGTAAGTGGGTAATGAGAAGTGTTATACTGGATCAGACGTATGGTAACCGATGAGGAAATCATGTGAGCTTTTCACGGCTCCAGAAGCATCCTCGACCCAAGAAAATCGAAGCCTGAAACGCAGACCCAAGCCACCTAAATTAGACCCTCAATCCGAAGTCCTGAGTCCTAAGTCGTGGCATCAGAAGATCGGAGGAGTTTGTCAAGGCGTACCTGGCTTACAGGAAAGAGCTCCTGAACTGGAAGTCGGCCGGGGCCTCGAAAGAAGGGAAGTAAAGTGATTCGGCGAGTGTCATCTTTCATCATCGCCGGCTTTGCATGTCTATAGATTGATTTATCCAACACACAGCCATTTTGGCGACAGCTAGTTAGGTGTAGAGACCGGCCCCATGATGACCGCATCCAATGCCGACGGCTTGCAGTCTGAGTCCTCGCATGCGCGGCCCTTCCCGATGTGGGTTGTCAGCGTTTCAGATGTTCTTGGCATGAGCCCTCCGGTCCAGCCACATGAGGAGGTCGCCAAGTCAGGGCAGGCCGTGTTGCATGAGCCAGGTTTCCATACAATCTTCATCTCAAATCAGTGGTTGGGGAGGCATCATCCCGATGCAGACGGCCGACAGTTCCAAGTGCTCCAGCAGGCGTTAGGTGGCTGCATCTCTGGAAAGCTGCTGAAGGAATGCGACTTGGTTCAAAGATTCTGGACTGGCAACCGCATGTTGTCAAGCGATGAGCACCTAGCCGTACGTGATGGTTACGTTTGGCTGGACTGGTTCAGTGTTCCACAGAATCCAGCCCAGCACACAAACCAGGTACAAGCCATTCAATCCATTCCCTCCTGTGTCGAGTCTTGCAACATGTTCCTGGCATTGGTTCCTCGTCTTCCACACGAATCTGGAAACACCTGTGATTACGAGTCCTGGAGCCAGCGTCGATGCTGCTGCTGGCATCGCCCTGCACCCTGGCAAGCTTGCTTGCTTCGGGCTCACTCCTGAGCTCCGCCGCCACCTTGCCACTTGTGCTGACGACCTTGGCCCTGTGACTGAGCGTCCGCTCATTCTAGGCATCACGCACCACAACGGGGGCCGCGCAGTCTGCGCTCCGGCTGAGGCTGTCACTGCTAAGGTTGCCCATAGGTGTCGGAAAATCGCCAAAGCAGCCAACGGTTTGAATCTTCGCCGGCGCCTTCTCCTTTCCCTGGTCATCTCTCTTTTCCGGTGGGCTTGTCCTTGGCAAAGGTACGACAAGCAAACGCTCAATTCCTGGACCTCATCCTTTGAGCTTGCGCTGTGTGGCCGTAAGCCCCCTCCCAGCCGTAGCCCCGCTTTGTTGTGGGGTGTGCTGGGGCACCCTAGCCTGCACCCCAGCCTGCGCCCCGCATTTGCGTTGCACTTTGAGGCGCTTCGGCGTGAGTGGCAACGCGCATCCCCTTGGAGCTGATGCCACTCAGCCGGGTCCCCGCTTTGAGGCGGCTTTGGCATACTTCGGCTGGCGGGTTGAGCCTGAAGGTTGGCGCACCGCTGTTGGCATGCTACGACCGTCGTGGGACTCAGAAGGGACCCTCTTCAAAGCTGCTTCTCACTCTTGGATGCGCCAGCTCTGGGCTGACGACCCTAAGACCCCCGGTCCTCCCCCTGAAGGACTCTGCCCTCTCTTCACGGCGCACCGGCGCTGGGCAGATACCACGGACCCTCACTGGAGGCGGGTAATCCTTGCCTGCGCTCCTGATGCTCGCGCACTTTCGCGCTCCCAGCCGGGAGCTGCTCTTGCCTGTGTCTGCGGCTGCAACGTTGCAACCCGCACCCACCTCACCTTCAGCTGCCCTCAACAGCCCTGGCAGCTGGAGGCTCGCACTGAGCCAGAACAACGCCTCCTGCTGCCTCTTGCGCCTCTCGAGCTTGCCGAGCTTGATCCCCTTGCCCATGACCCTGCCCTCGAGGCCGTTCTTCGTGCGCAACAGCGTGAGGGTTACTCTCGCGTCCTCCTGGCACTAGATGGGGGCTGCCTCAACCCGTCTTCTGCCGTGTTTGTCGCTCGTGCTGCGTGGGCCATCTCTTCTGCAGATGGTGGCTTTACTTGCGGTGCCTGCCTTGTCGGACCCGAGCACACCAGCTCATACGCAGAGCGCTCTGCCTTATTCCACGCCGTCTCCGCGGCGCACGCAGCCGAAGTTGATGTGGCCTTGCTCATTGACAGCGAGGCAGTTGTCCGCCGCCTAGCAAGATGCTGCCAGGTGATTGTGCCGGGGACGCTGCAGCCTTTTGGCACCAAATCCTCTCGCGGTGGAGGCGCGGCTCAACCTTCTGTTGGATACCATCCCACAACAAACAGCCGGATTGGCAGCCTGACGCTGCATTCCCACCTGCAGCCGACTGTCGGCACGCAAATGCCTGTGCTGATAGGACAGCTACCGCACTGTTGGAGGCCCGCCGAGGCCAATGTGACCGACTGCAACGGGCCCACTCCACTGCCGTGAACTGGGCCGAGACCGCCATCATTGCCCAGCAGCGCGCCACCAGCCCCAGCTGGCAAGCTTGCAAGGCTGTCTGGAGCAACACTGATGATCTTGATGGGTTTTTGAACTAACTGCCTGTCCTCCCTGTTCCCCTTAGGCCCTTAGGGTTTAGCCCCCGTGATCCATCTCTCACCGGCAGGGCCCGAGAGGTGGGTCATGTTTAGGCCTTGAAGGTCTTGCCTGCGGTTTACCTAGTCCATGGTACCCTGCAAATGCCGGCGCCCGCGCGTCTTAACCGCATCCTCCTGGGTGAGCAGGTTGACGTGTCATACAACAACAACAACAACAACAACAACAACAACAACAACGAGTCCTGGATGCAGAGAGGCTGGTGCAGGGCGGAATTGTGGTGTACTCAACTGTCCAACAGACGAAGCTTGCACATGATTGCTGTACATGGCCCAGATGATGCTGAGTTTGTCCTGGCTCAAAACTGGGTCTACATGCCAGCAGATGAAGGAGAGCTTACCATAGAAGCAGACCGAGGTCTGATCAGGAGCTTTCTGAAGGCATCACTGCAGTCCCGAATTGCGTGGCTGGAAGCACAGCCTACTCAGCTTAGTCTTTGCAGGTATCTGAAAGCCAGGTTTCATGATTGGGCTGATCCTGGAGATTTCCATACGCAAAGATCCGAGGAGGACTTTCTATCATATTTCGGGCTTCCAAGTTTGGCGAAGGTCTTGAAGGTCAGAAACATCGGGGCCCTGGTTTGCGCCGTTCTCTCGGACAACATTTCCATGATCCATAGGCTTGTGCAAGCCAAGGCGCCCATTGGAGCACATTGTGACCAGATGCTGAGCGTTGACGTCCTGCACTGGACTCCCTTGCACCTAGCCGTGCAGCGAGGATCGCGCGCACTGCCTGTCATTGCAAAGCTCTTGGAATTGAGGGCAGATCCCAACTCAACAGATACCCTTGGTGCCCCATTGCTGGGCATCAGTCGAGATCCTGCTACAGTTGAGTTTTTGGTTGAGCACCGTGCCAACGTAAACCTTCAAACTGGAATGGTGAAGGTGTCCCCCCTTGCGCTGAGTCTTGCCAAGGTGTCGCCAGTTTCAGTCGTCTCAAAACTGTTGGAGCTGCGGGCTGATGCCAACGGCAGAGTAGCGCATGGGGGTTTAGGCCATTCAGCGCTTTCGAACTTGACTTGGTTCTCACGGGCTGTCCCAAGCACGGCCGTGGAACTGGCTGCAGTGCTTGTCAATGCAAGAGCAGATGCCAATGCTCCGGGAACTCCCGGGGGCGTTTGCCGTGGCCTGGAGATAACATATCGTGTCGGACTTTGCTTGGGTAGCAGAAGCGCATATGCTTCCTACTGGGCGAATGCGAGTTCCGGCCCTCTTGGTTACGCAGCTCTTTGTGGTCATTCACAAATGATCTCTTTCTTGCTGGCTGCCAGAGCACATCCTGACGTTCCCAATTCCCGAGGTGTGACTCCAAGGCAGCTTGCAGACTCTCAGGTACAACATATATTTTCCGAACACACTGTTAACCCAAAGGAGGAGCATCTCTCAAAGGAGTGCTCTCCAGGGCAACAAACACAGTCTCAGTGCCACTATGGCTTCCTAGAGGACTCAAACGAGTGCTGTAACTGGGGGGTTGCAGATTCCAGCCGTTATCATGAAGAGACACTTGATTCAAATGAGTGGGATCTCCCACAGGAGTGTTTCCCGAAACCTTTGCGGAGCTCCAACTCCGCTGTGACGAGATCTGAGCATGCCCATCCATCCAGCCCTTCATCCTTGCAGGATGTGGTTGCGGTCATGCTCTGATGTCGGTAGCCATTTAAGTTTTGCTGCAGCTCACCGCTGGCCGCGTGTGTCATGTTCCTAGGTTTTGAAATTGACGCACGTGTAGTTTTAGAAGTAGTGTTCTGCACCTCTCCCTGTGGATGCATCCATCCCAGGTTCAGGGTAAACCCTGGAGCATTGCCCAACGCGTGCTCAAAGAGAAACCGCTTGAATCCTAAGCGCTCACCTCTGCACGCCAAACCCTCACCTGCCATTTCTGATCCCTACGCATCGAGGCAACTCGTGGCCTCGAAGACGACTATGCTTTGCGGGTGACTGAGAATTGTTTCTCTTGGGTTAGGGTGTAGCAGGATAACGTTTCATCAGCAAGGAGAGGATTCTTTCATGAGGAGGGGTGCCAGGCAGTTGTGGCATTAGAGCGGAGTTAAAACGCAGGCGGCTCAGCAGAATACGAGAGCCTGCAAGTTTGCGGATGCACGCGGTTTAAGGTTTAGGGCCCATTGTTGCAGATGCAGGGTCAGGGTTTAGGGCCTATAGGGCTTAGGGTTTAGGATGACTCGTCAAAAAGGATTCGTGCACCGTCTTGAAGGGCCCTTTGTGATGTAGCAGGTAGCATTCCTCACGTTTCAAGATGTGCTTCGTCTGATCCTCGAACTAAACAAACTCAAGCCTGCATGATGCTTGGTATCAGGTCCTGCAGCTTTTTTGGTATCAACCGTACCTCTGCAGATCCATGAGCCTGAAGTTCTGGCAGTGACAGCCCTGGACCTAATCCCTTCTTCTGAGGGCGCTGAGATTGTACTCCCCCTGCCAGCTCAAGAAAGAAGCTGTGGTTCATATGCAGCCAACACATGGTCAGTTTGGAGCCCAGATGGAAGAAAAAGAGTTCAGGACCCAGAGTATTGTTGACGAAAAGGTCAACGACGCCCCCCAACGCGAGAAGCAGTCCTTGACAACAACAGGACGCTGGCTTTTGATATGAAGTTGACAATTTGAGGTCCATCTGCAGCCCTGCAAGAGTTCAAGCCTATGATTTCTGAATATTCCAAATCTGTCCTAGGCAACAAAGCTCCAATGAGAACCGGCCTGATGTAAAAGCTAGATACCCAAATACAAGCTCATAACGACCCCTAGATGGCCTCTCTATGCAGCCGCCTGGTGGGAGATGTAGTGGTGAAATCTTTTGGGAAACCCGGAACCCTAAACCTTAAACCCTTAACCCCAAAGCCTACATAAACCCTAAAACATAAACCCTAAACCCACCTAGTCGTCCAGGTAAAACCCGTGCTTACTTCAGGCACTGCCGGCTCTTCCATGACGTGACTATGGAGTGCGAGAGGCCATCCCACAAAATACTGTTGCTATTGCTGTTTACCCGTAATCTTTGCCCCGGAATATTACCTCCTCCCCCCTTAATGTATATACTACGAAAGGCCATCCCAACAACATTGTTTCTGTTGCTCTTTACTGTTAAACTGTTTTGTTGTGCTTTCGTGGGTTCTTGGGCCACCCCCTTGTTCCGCATTAGATGCGTCCGTTTGCTTTACTTACTGTAGCGCTTTTAGTGCCAAAAAAACGTTGAACATAAGGAGTGCAAAAGGCGATGCCGAATGATACTTACATGAGTTTAGGGTTTACCCAGACCATACGGAACACTGGCACCCACCTTTCGAGGTCTCTAGTTTTGTGGTATTCAACCCCCAAACTAAATGATTGTTTCCGGGGGCCCAGGTAGGGCTTGAAAACCGAAACCCTAAATCACAACAGTCTCAAAGATTAGGGTCTACGGAGCGAGGTAGTTTCTCAAATGATAGCTCCCTGTTCATTTTGGGGCTCTTATGTTCTAGTAGAACTCCTTATGTATAGGGTTTAGGGTTTGGGACTGAAGTACATCAAGCCTACAGCCACCCAAACCCAGACGCACGATCGCAACCCATGGTGAGAGCTATCCATATATGAGTCAAGAACCTTCAGCCATAAAACCCGAAACCCTAAGCCCTAAACACAAATTTGTTTGATACCCTTCTAGGTTCCAGGCCTCCTGAACTTACTGGGCATCCTGGTTTTTGCTCGACAAGTGAAGCTTGCACCTGAAAAGACTGGCCTTTAACCCTCAGCCCTATAAGCCCTATGCCCTAAACCCAAAACCTTAAGCCCGAAATGCTAAACCCCGAGCCTTAAACCCTAAAACGTACCCTGCTGCCCTGTTGTTAGCCGCCATTGACCCATCACTACGGGTCCCAACACTCGCAGTCCTCAATGCTGACCTAGGGTTGATACTAAAAATCCTGCATGACCCGAAGTATCGGAATTCTGGGACTATAGTATCCTAGGATCATGCAGGATCTTTAGCATCAACAGTAGGGGTTCATCTTAAGAATCTTTGGAGAAATTTATTCAGGGTTCCTGTAGGTTTACAGGAGAATATCCTGTTTTCCATAATGGCCGCTTTGGGAACTTTTTTGATCAGAAAACAATTATTTTCCCGAACTCACAACCAGAAGTGAGCGAGCTCTTAAATTCCAACTTTGCCCGGTGGATGATATCGCCATCGCAGTCGGTCCTAGGCAACAGACAACGACCCCCGAGTGGCGAAACGAGTTGGCATTCTCCATCAAAATTATGTGTTTCCAGATCAGTTGCGCAACCCTTCGACCTTGCAGTTGTAGCAAAGTAACGTGCTTAGGGAATGAAGCCGCTACAAAATCCCTATATAACACACTCCCTCATTCCCTGCCCTAAGCCCTAAGCCCTGGTGCACTACACTGCGCCTGGTACTTTTCAAGCCCCGCTGGGCTTCCTGGCATGTCTCTAGCCTTTCCAATTATCTCTTCACTACCTGCCCCGAAGAAGTCCTTAACTCTAAATGAGCTGGAGTCTTAACTCCTGAAAGGGGGTTGTATGGGGATTACATCGGGGAGCATTATAGTGTATATTAAGAGGGATACTAGGAGTTTAGATTATGGCTCAAATAGACCCCATGGTACTTACCATGTGGGGTTCTGTCTGTGGAGTGAGAGAGTATCCATGGGCGCAGGTGGAGCCCTTGCTAGCCCAACAACGGTCTCGTTGGTGGTTAGTAGGGAAGGAAGGTATTGTTAGGGTTCAGATTTGGGGTGATTAGTGGGGAATGAAGGATTGGCATTTGGGCCGTATTGGTGGGAGTCTGCAAAGGCCAACCCTAAACCCTAAAACTGAAAACCAACAATCCATTCCCCCATCTCCTAGCGCCAGCAAGCCGGTGAACAGGAAGTGGCGCTCGGCGATGCGCATGTGGGCAGCACGTGAACCCTTGCCTGTCAGCACCTCAGTGAAATTCCTGTTGATTGAAGAAAACCTGCACCACCTTGAGTCTCTCACATTATCTTACTGGGGTTCAATAGGGAATAAGGGAATATGTTCCCTATGTAACATATTCCCTTGTGCTCACTGACCCCCAGTAAGTCATGGCAATTCCAGGAGTTGAGTATTTCGAGTGGTGCAGATGTCCTCGGTCAACGGTACCGCTGGTTGGAGCACATTGCATTTTCATTGCTAGAGCTTCCATTTTCTGCTGCTAGATCTTGACAAAGCAGAATTTGTAGTGGAAATCTACATGCTTTCGACTGGAAAGATTTCTATGGAGCTCAAAAGGGCAGTGCTCAAAAACATAGCCAAAAACCTTACTCTCCACTATTGCACCGCACAAGTGGGGCGCCAAGGGTTTTTCAGTTGTTCACACCACAAACCTACATGGTGCTTTCCAAAAGCATTCGCAGGGCAAAGGGATGTCAACAAAGCAGTAGCGCTTGCCTCGGCGGATAAAAACCTTCAGCTTCTATGAGTATACCATCTTAAGGTACTCTACTAAACACAAGGGGGTTTAGCAGGGGTTTTTGCAGATTTCTCGAATATGCAGCCTCAGAAGCCGGATTTCACCTCGCAGCAAACTGCCTTCTATTTGCAAAAATGGTGTTAGTCGTAGCAGTGGTGGCACTTGCCACTTGCCCCACTCAGATTGAAACCCGAATGCCCTGTTAAGGACTGTATGGTGGGCGTGGTGCCGTCCTCGGTATGGTCGCATCTAGTTTGCTTGACTTCGAAACCTTGAGTGCCTAAACCCTAAACTGTTGGTGGGGTCTGTGGCTCACTTCCCGGGCTGTATGACTAAGATGTCACAAAATGTTGCTCCTTTTTCAAGCTTCTTCCAGCTGATACCTAAAGGAACCAACTTTGTGCCACAACTAACCCAGAGGAGATTGAGATGCTACCGATAATCCCCATCTTCATTCAGCATAATTAATGTGCGTGAGGGATTGGCTGCGTTTTTGAGTTTTATAGGGCTTAGCTGTAAACCCCAATGCCTCCCTTACTTCTTACAACCGAGCATCCAGAGTATGCTTCATTTAGATCCCATCCGGTGCTTCCTGCCCGCGCCTCTGCCAATGTCAACTTGATGAGAAAGTTTGAAGAAAGCCTAACCCCAAAATCCTGAATCCGAAAATTGAAAACCGATACCAATAAGCAATAACCTTATAGCTTCAGCCGCATGGGTCAGACTTGAGGGCGAAGGTGCACTAGGATACTTCAAAAAAAGTTGTCCCATTTCAGGGCTTCCTCAGACTGCTATAGAGATGAAGTATTTAATGCTCAGGGCGTACGGCTTGGGAGCCGGAATTTTTGCCAACTATGAAACCCCACCGTTCGCACGCGACCAGATCCTCCAAGAAATGGCCTAGAGTCTAAACTCCTAGCATCCCCCTGAATAACCCCTATAATAGTGCCCTATATAATCCCCCAGATAACCCTCTTTAAGGAGTTTAGGCCACTAAACCCTAAACCTTATACAACCCACCTCAAGGAGTTCAGACTATAGCTCAAATGACCAAACCGCAGTGTGAGCGTGCGGCTTGCAAAGGTCACTCCGTATGTGCGTCATCCCAGGCCAGACATTGGGCTGTAGCCAAGAAGAACCCCCTAGTAGGTCAGATACAACCACTAGTTAAGGGTTCAGGGTCTAGGGGTTTAGGGGTAGAACCCTAAACCCTAAACCTAAACCCTAAACCCTAAACCTTGTACCCTTAGGGTCTAGGATTGCACGGAGCCTCCTGAGGAGGCTGCACTAGGGCTTCTGCAATGCCTGCAGTAAGGGCTCATTCCAGTGTGAGACTGGTGAAGCAGTAGTAGTTTGCGGCTTCTTTTCCATAATCCCTATATAACCCCAATATAGCCCCTTTATAATGCACGAGCTTGAATAACTGATCGCTGACAATCAATGCAAAGAAGGCAAACCGAACATGTTAGTTCACATCGTCTGAGCAATGACAATAAGTATGATGGGCAATGGTTGCTTGCAGCGCTGGTCCAACAATAGCCACAATAGCTCAAACAGTGACTCTGTTATGATTTCTTCACGACCCTTCTCTGCATACTCTGCATGCTAGGCATTGACCGCTTGTAGCTTTGTTCCCCCAACAACTGAAACACTGACGCTGCAAGAGTTCTTATCAACCCTACTCCGCATACATCGCAAGAAAAGCGTTGGTTGCCTGTGGTATTGGTCCAACAGTCATCCATGGTTTCCTCGCAATCTGACACGCTGCACTCCTACTGTATATACTCTGTAAGAGGGGGACCCTTTCATCTCTCCACATTCCTTCTTCTAGACTTGGGAAGGGTTCAAGCTGCTTTTGCATCGGGTTTGGGCATGTAGAACTTGAAGTCTAGGGTCAAGGCCCTGTGTATGGATGCTGGGGATTGGAGGCTGATACTTGACTTTCTCAGGCAATCACCCCTGCACTGCAAGTAGAAAGTAGGTTCTGATCAAGCTGCATGCCTTGACAGGCCGCAGCAGAGCTGGATGGAATGGCTGTTCTGATTTGAGGCAAAACGCGGCAAGCGATTCCATCATTTGAAGTTAAGAGAAGATAATTCTGGACAAGATATGAGAAGATTTTCATGCAGAAGCTTTCTATACAAATATTTGAGCATACCTTAATAAAACGGCGTGGCCACTTTCGGCCATGTCGCTGGCGCGGGGCCTAGCTTGTCTGACTCTCCATTAAAATGCTTCCTGTGGCTCTTCAGGGGCTCTTCAAATTTTCGAGATTTTAGGCCCCTTCGTTAGTTAAAGCTAGAGACAGATTTTTGGGCGCGAGGGGGGTGGGGCGAGGGGGGTGCGGCGGGCGACCAAAACTCTCGGAACTTTTTCTCGCGGGCTCCCCTCCCCCCTCCCCTTCTCTCCCCCTCATTATCTCTCTTTGGCTGTCTATGCGGTGCCACCGCCACAGACCTGCGTAGTTCTGTCAATCCAATTCCCAGTCTATGGCGCGACTATTTGTTGTCATTTCGACCGCACGTGGCTTAGCCTTTCCGGCTCAGCTCTAAAATGCCTCCTACAGGCTCTCTAGGGGCTCTAAAATCTCGGAGATTTTTAGGGCCCTTCAGAAAAGCTAG
>CAJNIZ010008937.1:3372-14031 GCA_905231905.1 Symbiodinium pilosum
CCCTAAACCCTAAACCCCTCTACCTGTGGGCGTTCAAGCGGCCCAGCGGCCTCGGAGGTCAAAAGCCCCCCACCTCAGCACAGCGGTGCCCCAACGTCGCCAAGCCATTAACTCCAACTTGGGGATTCCCAAAATGCGGTTTAAGGGTTTAGGGGTTTTAGGGTTTAAGGGTTTAAGCGCTTTAGGGTTTTAGGGTTTTAGGGTTTAGGGTTTCAAGGGTTTCAGGGGTTTTAGGGGTTTAAGGGTTTTAGGGTTTTAGGGTTTGAGGGTTTTAGGGTTTTAGGGTTTAAGGGTTTTAGGGTTTTAGGATTCTAGGGTTTTAGGGTTTAGGGTTTTAGGGTTAACCAGGGGCCTGTGTCTCCCTATCAAGTTGACATGTGTAGTACATTAGAGTTTGTGTTGGGGGCGGCTATGTCTTAAGCCCTACATACCCTAGTCCCCGAAACCCTAAACCCTAAAACCCTAAACTCTACGTCCCAAACCTCTAAACTTCTAAACCTTAAACCCCAAGCCTCAAAACAACTATCACGCCTCAGCATCTAAAATCCCCCAAGCCTACCGGGAACCATCAGAGTCGCGGGAGGTTCCTCTGCTGTGCAGATGGGCTCCGCGTGGCGGACTGGCCCTTCAGACCTGATTACTATAGGGTTTAGGGGTTTCGGGTTCAGGGGTTAGGGCTCAAGGGTTTAAGGTTCCCGGTTTGGGGCCGAGAGGCTTTTGGCTTAGGGTTAAGGGTTTTGCTGATGCATCAAAGAACTGACCGATTATTAACGAGGTTTGTCTCGGTGTTGGGGTTGTTGTTGAGAGTCTTTGCTGCATCAAAAAGCTGATTACCAAAAAGGCGGTTAGGGCATAGGGTTTGGGGCTTAGGGTTAAGAGTTAATGGCTTAGACTTTAGTGCTGGGAGTTTAAAGGTTTGGGGAACTCTACTAAGTCCACGTTAGTGATCTTTGAAAATATTCCTTGTGAGTTATGGGATGCCATGAGAATTCTGCAAGTTCATCGACTTTTTGTTTACATAGGGGGTACAACTACGAGGTAAAGACGACGGTATTTTGAATGTGCTTACATATGTGCCATGCATTACTGGGCCTCTACTGGGACAATTACAATGCCCTCCGCCTAAATCCGCAAACCCTCGACCCAAATCCTAAGCCTTAAACTCCTAAACTCCTCCACATCCTCAGCCCAAAGCCGTAGACCCCTAAACCCAAGCCCCGAAACCCTAAACCCTAAAGCCCGAGCTGTGCCCAGGATCAGCTTCCAGTCCGCTGTCACGGCATGCGCCCGGGGCGAGGACAGCAGAAAGCGCGGGAAGACCTCATGGTAGAATGGCCTCTTGGACAGTATTGCAATCGGGTTATATAGGGATTTTCAGGGGTCGTATAGTATATAAGGGTTATATAGGGATAATCGAAAAGCAACTGGAAACTACTATTTAGGATTTAGGGTTTAGGGTTTCAGGGGCTAGAGCTTACTTAGGGTTTTGTGGTTTGGGGCCTCTAGGGTTTACCAAGACCTCCTAGTACCCTTCATTGAGGGTTTCTGATCGTTCAAAATACATACCAGGCCTCCTTGATAGAGAGTAGGTGGAGGGTCTAGGTAGAAATTGTTAGGTAGAAATCTTCTAGGGTTTAGTGTTGAGACATGACCATTTTGATCCTTTGCTGACAAGTTCTGGGCTATGTATGATTTCTAGTTGTCTGCGCTTCGGGGTTCACGGCTTAGGTGTTTTTGCCTAGGTTTTGGATTTGATTTAAGGTTCACAGCAACTCTAGTCCAGCTAGAGTTGTCCCTGTTAGGGGTTGGTACAACCCACGACAGTCCCCTCTCAGTCCCCTGAAATGGCTGTAAGTGGGGTTTTCAAATACCAGAGCCCAGGAAGGATACAATCAGCCCTACTGTTCTCCTAAAGGAGGGCCTCTACATGGTTTCCATGTTCGTTTCGGGGCGGGTGACCCTACCGGTGCCCTAAACTTAAAAACCCTAAACCCTCGACCCAAATACAGGTAAACCCCAAGCCCTAGACCCAAATACCGGTCTTATTATGTTACATTAATAGCATGACATCTAGGTCCGTGGACCTTCATTGCAACACGAGGTTTAAAGTTAACGATGTTGGTTTTCGAAGTCAAGGCCAGGGGGCCGAGTACCCAATAATTCGGTTCCTTTAAAGGGATACATGAGGCATATAGCGATATGTATGTGTATATATATATATGTATGTATAGGATTGAGGGTTTATATAGAGTTCAGGGTCGGAATGCTCAACATTTATTTAGCTACTTGGGATTATGGGGCACTAGCTATGCTAGTGCAGGAATATGGTTTATTGAGCACTTGGACCCTCAGGGAGAAGAAATCGGAACCCCTAGATGAATGCAAGCGCAAGCCCTTAACCCACCGCAAAAGCCCTGAACGCAAAGAACTACAACGCCTTTTCACTTGAATCCATCCAAGGCATCCCAAACCCCCCAAGCCCCTCAAACCCGAAGCACAAAACCCTAAAGTCTAAACCCTACACCCCAGGCCACGCAAGCGCCCGGACGTGGCTCCGTGAAGCACATCCTAGGTGGACACCCCACCCAGAAATAGGGACTGGAAGGCATGATGGTGTTTAGAGTTTAAGGTTTAGAGTGTAGGGTTTGGGGTTTGGGGGCTTAGGCTTAGGATAATGGAAAATGAAATGGAAACTTGACGATATAGGGATATAGGTACCAAGACCCTCCTTGTACCCTAATTTGTTGTACGTTTATGGCCCCTAATAGTAGGCACTCGGGCCTTAATCGAGGGTAGGTGGGTGGTCTAGGAGTCTAGGATTTTGGGTTTTGGGACTGAAAGGGATAATGGTGATTCTATCATGGTCCTCTCATATTCCTGTTATACCACTATTACAGGGTGGGGGTCCAGCTAAGGCACATCGTTCATTTGCCCATACTGTGAGAGTCAGCGGGCATTACAAGGTCAATAGTGGGAATGACTGGAATTAGTATACATATGGTGGCTTATTGGAGTCATCAGCGTAGGAATGTACACACTATGACCTGTGACTCTCCCGTATGAACCAAGTGAAAAAGGTTTCGAAGTTGATCAACCCACCCTATCTAAATCGAAAGCACTCGCTGAAATTTGTATTCCCAGCCGTGTCAAATGATGGAGCCGATACGGCGGACTGTACAGTTCGAGTTGCAAAACGTAGTACCGTGCACGTTTATACACAAAGAGTCCATGTAGGTATACGGTATATACTTAGGGCCCAAAAAGAGTTCCCATGTACCTACTTGATTGAAGGCCCAAGTATATACCATTTACCTACATGGACCCTTTGGGCACGTAGGTATATGATCTCCTCCTAGCTGCAGGTCCTGTCGTAGTTGGTCAGTGTGGTGGCTGGACAGCGCTGTTTGCGCGAAAGTACGCTGCTTGAAAAAAGGATTTCCGTCAGACATCCCTCTAATTACGGAAACCCTAAGGGTCCAAGTACCCAAAAATCAGATACTTACTCAAAACCTGTACTATAATTACTATTACCCAATCCCCAAGTACCTAATAACTGGGTACTTGGACCCTAAACCCTAAATCCAAAACCCTAAACGCAATATACCCTTATATACCCGTATATATCCCTATATATCCCTCTTTAAAGGGACCTAATTATTGGGTACCTGGCCCCGTAGGGTAAAGCCACGGCCAAAGCACAGCCTACTTCGAATTAAAAAGGCATTCCAGCTGCCTAATACCTACCCTAAGGGTCCAAGGACCCAAGTGATAGGGTTTTATAGGAGGATATATAGGGATATATGGGGACTATACAGGGGTATATAGGACCCAAATACTAGGGCTTCAGGTCCCAAATGCCATTTGGGCCCTCAATTAGGGACTTTACCGCCCGTATTTGAGAGTATCTGGAGGTTCTAGGTAGTGAAGCTTAAGGGGCCCTAGGGTATTGGAACAGTTGACTCAGGTCTTGCCCTCTTAATCTCATGCTCACGCCCTCTCTACTAACATCAGAGAGTCCCAAAGGGGGCTGTCGAAGCTACGGGTCCCTTCTTGGTTCCTGGTTCCTTTAAATATACCAGGGTCCAACAGGACCAGAGCATCAAACAACCCACCATATCTTAGCGTTCTGCTAGGTTGAAGGTACAAGATTTCTGTACCACCATGGGCTATTAGACCTTAAGGGTACCTTAATCTACCCTTAATAGGGTCCTAATAGGGAATTTTAGGGTCTAATAGCCCATAGTGGTATGAGGCAAGGAGTGCATTCAACAATGTCGGCGGCCGCGATTCATTGAGCCCTCTAGACTCTAAACCTTACTGCCCTAAACCCTAAGCCAAAAAACCCTAAACCCTTAACCCAACGACTCTCTCCATCCATGAGCCCACCTAAGCCCAGACTGTAAACACCCCGAGCCTGTGAGCATGTTCTAGTATCATGGGACTCGTTCAACAATCCCCATATCTAATTTCTATAAAGAATTTCCATGTATAGCTAGGGTTCCTAAGGGCCCCTTTTTTTTCTGAAACTTCCACCTACTCCCAATGGCCCTGTGGACTTGTTCAAGAGGGAGGCATGCTCGCTAGCTTCAGCTAGGGATCTACCTGGAGGTTCAGGGTAGCTGTAACCCAATTCCCTATGGTTTAGGGTTTAGAAATCAGGGTTTAGCCCTAAACCCTAAACCCCAGCCCTAAACCCTAAGCACTAAGCTCCCACAGTTTCCAGCCCTCGAAGTCCCCCGAGTGTGATCCTTCAATTCGCACTTTCTGCAAGCCAGGCCTTGCGACAGAGAGTCTGTAAGCCCAAGGAAATCTACTATGGGTTTAGGGTTTAGGGGCGAGCCCACAGAAATCTATATACTACAACGTAGTGCTTAGGGTTTAGGGCTTGGGGTTCATTTCTGTAAGGGGCCCAAGTACCTGATCATCATGGTTATACTTGCTCAAAACCTGTACTACATTTACTAGTACCCTAAACCCTCAGCCTTCCATACAGACCCAGGTAGACTGATGTGGCATCCATGGATTGTTTAAAACCACGACAGCCTATTGCAAAACCCTAACCCCTTAACCTTAAACGCAAAGCCTTACACCCTAAAGCCTAAAGTGGGTCCTTGGACATATTCGGATTGGTCAAATATGTTGGGCTGTAGCCCAGTTTAGACATTGAGGGGCCTTTGGGATAGCCATGAGCTTTCATGTCGCTATATCCCGATATAATTTATATAATCCTTGTTGTTTAGAATTCAGGGCTTAGGGCTGAGGATAGCCTCTAGGAGCTTTTAAATCAGTGAGGCGTTTATGCCATCTTGTAGAGAAGAATGGAAGCTACCTCAGGCTTTTGAGTTTACTGCTTGTGGTTCTTAGCACGTAGGGTTTAGGGCTTTAGGTGGTTAGTTCTCAGGGTTTAGCGTCCGAGCACCTACCTAGCATGGATTTGGGCCAATGTTCCAGGCCGAGAGTATATACTAGACCCTGACCTAGGTGAGATTCAGGGTTTATGGTTCCCCTTAAGTAGATAGATATAGGGGTTTAGGGTTTTAGGGTTCTAGGGTTCAGGGTGTATGGGGACCACCTTATTATAATACATCCAAAGCCATATTCTATCTACTTAAGGGGGGACTACAGGCTTTAGGGCCACGTAGTGGTGTTACTATCTGGACACTCAGGTCAATGCGGACGTAAAGTACTAGCTCCTTAGCGGGTTTAGGGTTTAGGGGTTTAGGGTTTAGGGTTTAGGGATGGGGCCTTAAGAGACCGACAATAGTCCCTTGTGGTACCCATCTACTGGGTGCGGGATTGACCCAACGGTGCACTTGGAGTAACACGGTCAGCCCTGCCATCAAAATCACAATCAGCATACAGACCCTACAGGCCTTGACTGGGTTGCTCTTGAAGAATGTAGATTAAGTTGCCATTGTATGGGTATAGGGTTTAGGTTTAGGGTTTAAGGTATAGGATTTAGGGCTTAGGGTTCCTTAGTGTGGAAACTTGCCTTCGGCTGCAGCAACCCAGAAGATAGCCCTGGTTTCAATCCAATTGTTCCATTTCAGTCTTCACTATTCCGCTTTTTCCATGTATGATCTGTATGCATCCGTATACCCCGATATAACCCAACCCTACACCCTAAGCCATTTATTCATCATCCAAAGCATCACCCAGACCTTTTCTTCGATTCGAAACCTCCCAAAGTCCGCAAGCGCCTAAGCAGCTGATGCGGTTTAGGGTTGAGGGTTAAGGGTTGTTATGGGCTTTAAGGTTTTGATTGTTGGGGGCTTAGGTTTCAGGGCTTAGAGCTTGGGGGCACTAACCCAAAGTACATGCCGAATTTCTAGTACAGAAGCCCTGAGTTGTATCATATAGAATGTCCTTAAATAGGGGGCCCCAGTACAGACCCCCGTATGCCATAGTCCGTACTTAAAAGGGACCCACCAAAAGGACACTTAATTTTTTGAAACCACCATATAGATACGTAGGATCCTTTGGGAAGTCAGGCAGCTGGCGGCACCAAGCCAAAATTCTCGGCTTACAGCATTTCACGTTCAGATACTGCAGCTTATCACGGTAAACTCCACACTGACTGAACGGTGAACGGACGCGTTTAGGGTTTAGGGTTTAGCCCGGAGTTTGGTCCTAAAGCACCTTTGGTAAAGACCTCGTTCTGGTGCCCCCACATGACCGAAGGGGCCCTAAGATGTCCACCGAGAATCAAATCCGACAACACATTTGACATGCCCAATCACGCTAAACCCTAAACCCTAAACCCTAAATCCTAAACGGACGCCTGTCTATTCCTCAGAGCACAGATCAGCAAGATAACAGTAGGAATGATGCTTCTGCACCATGCCTGCACAAAAGCTGGGGCAACTATCCTAATCCCCAAACCCTGTTGCGTGCAGGGCTTAGGGCTTAGAGACAGCAGGCTAGAGCGCCGCCAAGTGTAGCGGTCTTTACACAGCTTACCAAGTTCAGGGCTTGAGGTCCGTTCGACTGTTGGGCACTTTCCGACTGTAGCTTTCATTCACACGGCGCCATGGTAGCGAACCAGCTATTCGGCGGCTTGAAGCTCAGAAGATTGCAAAACTTGGGTATGCATCTGTCAAATTCAGGACCTCATCACGTCCCCCCACCATCGCCCAAAGTCCCAAGGAATTCTAGTATCCTTATCGCACAACGCAGGGATTATACACTGGCAATGATTTGACTCAGCATCCCGTATATAGGCACACCGGAGCCTCTGGGAGTATACACGGAGCCAAAGAACGGGACCCTAAACCCTACATGGCCTAAATCCTAAACCCCCTAGACCTTAAATCGGGTCAGCCTTCTTGGGCTCCCTTACTACATCCCTACACCGGCACCCTATGTGATTAGGCTAGGGTTTAGGGTTCAGGCTTATATGCGGATAATCGGATCTAACTACTGCTAATTCAGGAAGAACGTAAGTAGAGGAACCCATGAAGAACTATTCGGATTGTCTTAGCCTGAATTCTTGTGTTTCTCGGTGAGCAGAACTTCCGTTGCTGCATGGAAGAAAGTGTAACTACTTTTGCCCCAAATGGTAGTTTCCCTAAATTAGGGTACCCCAATATAGACCCCCAAATACTCTAATCCTTATTTTGGGGACCCCTTAAAAAGTACACCTCATTTTGGGAAACCTTACATCCTGAATCCCTTACATCCCTTTATACTTGCCCATACCCCTTGGGGAACCCTAAATTGGCCCCTAAAACCCTTTGACAAGTATTAGTGTATAGGGTTCCTTGTTAAAGCCATTAGGGAAAATATTAAATATCCCAGGGGCCTACCCAGTTAGAATCTGCAATGAGGAATTCACAGTGCTTGGGGGGTCCTATGTGGCGCAAGATTTACTGCACCCTAAGCCCTAAATTGAAGCCATGAGCCCTGCTTAAGTATACTTCTAAGCCCTCAAAGCCATGTAATGACGTCAGTTCTCTCCATTTTTAGCCTATTTACCACGTCTCCCTTACCGTAAACACCTATACTACATCTCCCTGGTGCTTAGTAGGAAAACGGGTCTGGAAGTTGTTCATCTCATTTTGTTGGTACCCGCAGGCCGAACGCTGCAGAAGCCCCTCTAAAGCCTATACACCTCTAAATCCCACTATGTCCTTATACATACATACATATATATATATACACTTTCATCGGACATGAATATTCCAACAGAAGAACCCAGACCGTTTGCACCCCAAAACTCCTCTGAAGACTAGAAACCCCTGAGTCGTGCAATGTGCATACATGTGTAGAAGTCCTATACTCTCGGCCTGGTCCCCAACATAGACCCAAATATTCTATAGTCCTAAACCACCCTAAACCCCAAACACATTGCATGGCATAATGCCAGTTTGGCCCCACGTCTTCAACTCGTTGGCTTTGGGCTTCCGATCTCTGCAAGGCACTTGGGCATTAAACGCTTCTTGAGCCCCTTGTTCAATTCGAAGCGCCTGAGATGAAACATCTATGCGGCGTGCTATTGTCTGAGCTGGATGATGACTGGGAGCCGTGGATGTGGGAGTTCGTGCAGGCAAGAGCCGGCAGATATGCACGATCCGGAAATATC
Organism: Symbiodinium pilosum; assembly: GCA_905231905.1. Lineage (NCBI taxonomy): Eukaryota > Dinophyceae > Suessiales > Symbiodiniaceae > Symbiodinium > Symbiodinium pilosum. The sequence goes on from CAJNIZ010008937.1 coordinate 11,954, forward strand.
CAAGTTCAAAAGCCGTGCTCGCAATCAACCATGTCCCAATCCCTGAACCCCAAACCCTAATCCCTAAACCCTAATCCCTACCCTAATCCCTAATCCCTCATCCGTAAACCCTAATCCCTAAACCCTAAACTCTAATCCCTAAGCCCTAATCCCTAAACCCGAATCCCTCAACCCTAATCCCTAAACCCGAATCCCTAAACCCTAAACCCTAGATGCCCAGGCCGCCGGAGTTCCAGTCCCCAGCGACGCGTCTGCCGTGCTTCGAGCCAGGTCTCCGGAGATTTCCGGGATTTAGGGATTTAGGGATTTGGTCCCTTTAAAGGGGTTATATTGGGGTTATATAGGGATAATGGAAAAGAAAATGGAACTACAGGGATTAGGGTTTGGAGTTTTGGGGTTTAGGATTTAGGGATTTAGGGTTTAGGGTTTAGGGTTTAGGGATTCGGGTTAAGGGATTTAGGGTGTAGGGTTTAGGGATTCGGGGTTTAGGGCTATGGAAGTAGGGTTTAGGGCTTTTTAGGTTTAGGGATATTGTTCCAATAATCGAAAAGAAAGTGGAATATCCGATGGAAACCGGGATCATATGGGAGTGGGGTTTCCGCCAATTAGGGGTTGCCGATTGAAGGGGTTATACGGGGTATTTGGGATGTGTAGGATGCAGGCTTTAAGGTTTCCCAAAGTTAGGGGTACCATATTGAGGGGAGGGTCCGCATAAAGAAAGGTTATAGTCTTTTGGGGTCTATATTGGGTTCCCCTGTTTAGGGTTTGCCGTTTAGGCTTTAGGGTCTAGCGTGCAGGTTTTAAGATTTAGTGTCTAGTGCTTTAGAGCGATCAGGGTTTAGGAAAACCGTGGGCTTTACGAAAGGGGCGCCTAAGCCAGAAATTGCATGGTAAGCGAGCTATGATGGACAGATAGTGTGGAAATACGTTTCGCATGGTGTCTACTGAGATGTAACTTACTGTTGGTTTGTAACTCCGGGCACCCACCCTGTAGGGTTCTCTGAGGGGTTGTAGGGATACGTACGGGTTCCAATAGAAAGCCTGGGCCTTACAAGCAGTAACCTCTGTTTTTGTTTTTGTTGGGTTAAGAGCTTAGGGTTTAGTTTCTTGTTTGGGAGACGTTTGTTTGGGGTCCGGGAGTTCAATACGTCCCCTTTGAAGAATATTCCAAAATCAAATCCCCTGAACCCGAAACTTCCTAAACCCTAAATATCGTTTACCTAAACCCTAAAACCCTAAACCCTAAACCCCAAACCCAAGAGAATATCTTTTGCAAACATCCTTCATCCCAAGCCCTAATCTCTACATAGGACCCTAGCATCCTGTAAGATCTTTTCCTTCACCCGAAGCCCCAGACCTTAAAAAGGAACTTAGCATCCCTAAACCCTAAACCCTTGGTTGAAGAGTTTAGGGTTTAGGGTTTAGGGTGAGCATAGGAGTTTGATTTGTCTGGTGTGTTAGTTGCAACAAGTGCGCAACAGCCTTGGAATGTTTCAGGGCAAAGTTCCATGTTTGTTGTCAAATCGCTACTGTTCCGATGCTCGCCTTTAGCCATTAACCATAAACCCAAAACCCTCCAGATCTAAACCCTAAAACCTCAAGATCTAAAGCCTAAACCCGAAAACCTTCAGATCTAAACCCTAGACACCTAAATCTTCACAATCCAAAGCCTAAAGCCTGGAGGATGCGTCGCAATCTCCTCCTCGCCCCAAGAAAAAGAAGTCCAAGAAGGCACAGAGGTTGAGAGAGTTTGGGGTTTAGGGTGTAGGGTATAGTTTGGGGTTTAGGGTTGAGTGGGTGTCGGATTTAGGTTTAGTGAGTTTAGGGTCATACGATTTAGGTTGAGTGGGTTTAGGGTTTGATCGGGTGGAGGCAGGGTGTAGGATTTTGAGTTCTTTCGCGTGGGGCGAGTTCGAGAGGTTGTAAACGAAAATGGTCCCAGGGTTTAGGGCTTCAGGTTTGGCTTCCATGGCTTAGAGATTACGGGCACCCCACATATTAGTGGCGGTATACATGTAGAGCCCTAAACCCAAAACCCAAAACCCTAAACCCCAGCCTAGACCCCTAAACCCCTAAAC
>CAJNIZ010008938.1:0-13317 GCA_905231905.1 Symbiodinium pilosum
CCCCTAATTTGGGAAACCCCCATGTTGGCTCCCCCAAACCCTCACGAGATGGTGAGTCTCACTCTCCTCCAAGCCTTTCATGTTATGGAAATTCTTAGAAGTTTGAAGAGCATGGATGATAGAGGGTGTAGGGTTTAGAGCTTAATTAGCAAGATTGGTAGGGAATGTAGGAAGGGTCTATAAGGATTACTATAAATTGTTACGCAGGCCCTGAATGATTCATCCATCCATTCCCTTATAACCACCAATAATAAGTCGCTTCACAGGAATAGAGGAATGAGCCCTTAAGATAACAGTCCCAAAAAAAACATCTCTGAAAAGATAGTCTCTCTGGCACGCTGCTTCAATCCCTGCTGATCCTCCAAGGGACCACACCATTCACAACCCCTCGAATGTCCCATTCATAATCTAAACACTAAACGCACTCAATACAAAGGCAGCAGCAGGGTTCCCCAAAGTACACTGTGCGCAAAACTCGAAGCCCTACTCGAAGGCTCAAGGTCAGTAGTAAGTAGGCTACAAAGGGTGTTATACGTCCCCTAACTGGAGTAAGCAGCTCGTCTGCCGGTATCCCCTTTTCCGACCTACTTACTGAGTTCCATCAGCCTTCAATGACACCACAATCCAGGGTCCCTCTACCTCAGGGCTTATTTGTCCCTAAAGGTCCAGGTACCCGAAGATTGAATACTTGGGATTTTGGCAAGACTAGTTGTACGACAGCATTTTGGGAAGTATATGATTATTGTTAGATACTTGCACCCTTAAGGTAGCCGAAAACCACAGGCCACTCCAAACCCCAACACCTAAGCTTGAGAACTCAGCGGGCAGGGCGCCGATTAAGCCGGAGACGGTGCATATCTGCGGGCACTTTGGATTTGGCTTAAAAAAAGGGGGCCCGTACGTGGGGGACTGTGGGGATAGACGGGGATTACCCACCGGTTTAAGGTTTTGGCTGTAAAGGGGGTCCTTAGGGTATTCTAGACGAGTTATTTAAGAAACTTCCAAAAAAACCTGGGGTATAGGATTCAACGTGTAGGAAAGGAGTCATAACTTGTCAAACTAAAACTAGTCTTTAGGTGCAGGACAGTCTGCAAGTTTATGAGGCCACAATTTCAGGAATCAGGACTGTTACGAGCTATAATCTGAACTCCTAGTATCCCCGTTCATAAGCCCTATACGACTCGTTTATAGAATCCCCGATCTTACCCTCCTTCAAGGAGTTTAGACTGTAGCTCTTGTGGTCTGGGGAGGGCTCCGGCCTCGTAGAAAGCACTCTGGCCAGGGCTGTCCGAGCTTGAATAACCCAGACCCCTGAGTAATAAACCCCCTCCCCTTAATAGGGATTATAAGGGGGGTCCTAATATTCAGGCCTTTGAACGGAGGGGGCTTGTTAATCAGAAGTCTACATTACCGTTCATAGCAAGGTAACTTGAACCTCGGGGTATCGCAAGTTGCAGATACGCGCTCTTTTTGCAAATGCAGGGTGGTTCCCCCTAGGTACACAACTATACTTATGAACCCCATAACTATAACTTATGGGACGTATAATTTGCTTATCCACCAAGTTTACTTATAACCCAAGTTATAATTCGGGACCCTCCACATGGTATGCGCTCTTTCATGGCTACAGTTAAGACCAAGAATCGTAGATGACCTGAAGTACCTAAACCCCCTGGACCTTAAACCCTGAACCCAAGAGAAACCAAGCCTTTATTTCTGGTTGTTTGAATACCGAATACCCAGGTCGCTCCGATTTCTTGTAAGTTGGAAATTGATATCTGGGTACTTTGAGGGGCTGAGGGGCGGTCGCCCCCTCCAACCTTCAAAACCCCAAACCCTGCAGTCCGAACCCAAAAAGCTTTGAATCTAAAAAAGTCACTATAAGGCCTGAGCTCTAAAAACCCACAGCCCTGACTCTACAGGCTCAGCCTACAGAATTTCTCTGGGATTTGGTGCGTAGCGTTTTAGGGTTTGTTATGAACAGCGGTAGGAGGTCAGGACCTAACATCGAAAACGGACCTTACTGTTCTCCAAGTTGAACACCCAGGATGTTCACTTACCAATATTCCTAGGGAACTGTACATCTACATATAGATGTATATAAGTATATGTGAGTATACACACTAAAACCTGGACCCTAAACTATATGCATGCATATATATATATGTGTGTCTCACAAATTACCCAATACAAAAAGCCGTACTTTTCGCGAACTCGCAAGAAGTCCGGAGCCTGGAACACAGTGGCCATGTTGGGGCTGCACCGAGGGTTTAGGATGTAGGGTTTAGGGTGTAGTCCCCTCCAGAGAGCATGTCCGACACGCAGTTTTGAATACTCCGAAGGAAATCGTCTAATTAGATTCGAAATCCGAAGCTCAAAGCCCTGAACCTTCAATCCTTGCCCTAAACCTTGAACCCGACTTCAAGGGACTCATGGATGACACGGGATACTTGGAGGTCTTGGGTCATGAAATAGCTCGCCTTGGAGTGCCCTAAACCCTGAACCATCACCTTAAGTCCTAAACCCTAAACACGAAACCCTAAACTTTGCATCCTAAGCTTAACCCTAAATTGCCTAAACCCTACGAGTAAATATTCCAAGCCTAAATTTCCTAAACTCTGAATATCCTAAGCCTTAAACATAAACCCGCTGAGACGATACAGCGCCTTGCCAGCGGAGCAAGTTCTGCGCTGATCGGGTGCAAAGGACAAACACTCCTTTGAGGGTTTAAGGTTTAGGGTATAGCCCCTCTTAAGTAAATAGAATATGGGGTATATGGGGATCTTATTGTAATATACTCAAAGCCATATTTTTATCTACTTAAGGGAGACTATAGGATATAGGGTTTAGAGTGTAGGATTTAGGGCTTCGGGTTTGGGATTTGGGGCTTAGGGATCAAGACGTGGGGCTTGAGACTTAAGACCCAAGGTGAAGGTTTCAATATTCATGGTACCCTAAACCCAAAACCCTCAAGTTTTAGCGTTCTGTGATATAGGGCTTCGACTTGGCATCCTGAATTTGAACTTAAAAACCCAGAACAGTGTTGGGTTTTGGGTTTTGGTTTCAGGTTGTAGGGTTTAGGGTCTAAACTCCGAATATCCCCCTCAGTAGCCCCTGCAATACTCCCCGAAATAGTTCCCTATATATACGCCGCTTCAGGAGTCAAGATAACAAGCCCTTAAACCCTAAACAATTGAACCCTGTAGTTTAGACATGTGAGGCTAAGGGCTTGAGACTTAGGATGTTGGGTTTGGAGTTTAGGACTTAATGCTGCAGGTCCGAATACCCAAGTACTTCAGTTCAGGGTTTAGGGCTTCAAGCATCACATGCGAGACCTCACAGGATGTCTGAAACTCCTGTGGCTTGGGCATTTTGACCGTTAGGACGTGAGCCACACCTGTGTAACGAGAATCCCTAATAAACTCGCTCTGAACCCTAAACCCTAAACCCTCATGTAACGATAACCCCCCGCAACCTACAAACTCACCCTGAACCCTAATCCGCATGAGCCCTGAACCCTCCGCCCTGCAGCATAAACTCGTACCCCGAACCCGAACGGTTTAGGGTTTAGGGGGTAACTCCATACAACCTCCTAGGTCCTAGATCACACTCGCCAAGTACCCTCCATAGAGCCTATCAGGGTTTAGGGCTCAGGGTTGCCTTAATTGCAAGTTCAACCCGGCGTCGTCGACCCCGGTAGCGCCATCGGTGACGGTTGTGGAGCCAGTAGGACACCTGTGGATCAGAAACATCCGAGCACAGTCTAGGGTCTTCCAGTTTACGGCATCATGCCCGCTAGTTACATAATCATACTTATAAATCCCATAACTATAACTTATGAAACGTGTAGGTATATACTGAACTTTCTTATGATTCAAATTATAACTTACGGGCACCACCTTGTAGGGTTTAGGCTGCAGGGTTTAGGGCTTCGGTGCACTCAGGATCCCCACAAGTCCTCTAGTAGTGTGGTTTTAGGTCCTAGATGCTATCAGCCGACAGTTTCTGGTAGGTAAAGCCCTAGTAGTTGGGCACTTGGACTTCTAGCCGTAAACAGAACCTTGAAATCAGAAAGCTCATGATGTATTCATGAACCCTAAGCCCGAAATATTTCAATCCCTGAAACCTAATTAACACCTGGTCATGAAATTGCACGACACAAAACCTGAACGCATTTTCAGGCCCCCCTGAATCCTGAAGGCTCTGCGACCCTGGCCCAAAAACCTTGTGAACTAAACCTACCGGTGGTGCATCTCACACCTTACGCTCCTCAAGGGACATTGAACAAACCCCGAAACAGCCCCAACAAAACTGCTATGCTGAGGAGGGAGGCTTTATGGGGTTGCATGATTAGTTTGGGTGAGCCATAAACTCTAAATCCTGAACCCTCAACACCGAACCCGAAACCAAGCAAAGCGGCTGCTGGCAAACAGTCACGCTCTTCCCAGCTATGCTGTCACTGAATGTGCCTGACGCTCAGTAGGGAGAGGCGGAATTCAGCAAGAATGAACTACTGGAGTATTTGGGGTTTAGGGTTTAGGACTTTAAGGTGTATGGCCCTTAGTAGATACTGTGGGAGTGGGTTCTAAGTTCGCTATGATGAAGGTTATTGAGGGACTTATACAAGAATCCATTCGCCTATTCCTTACTGAGCACCAAGTAGAAATGGTAGTTTTCCTCAATAGGGGACCCCAATGTAGAGCCCAGAATGCTATAGTCCTTACTATTGGGACCCCCAAAAGGGCACTCCTTATTTTGGGAACCCCCTAAATCTGTGTGGGGCTTAAGGTCCAGACTTCAGGGTCCTGAGGGTGGGAGGATCCGGAGCCTTGGGCTTGGGATCCAGGATATGGGGCTTTAAGGCTGTTTGGGGTCTATAAACCCTAAACCCTAAAGTCCTGGGAGCCTTAGGGTAGGGTAAAAAACTACAGTAGGCCTGAAATCCCCTAAGCCCTTGACCCGGCGGGAAATGGGATCTGCATCATAGTTGCAGCTGAAAACTGCAGCAATCAGGAAAATGGGCCGGTCCACGCAAACCTTGGACCCCAACCGTAAACATCAAAGCCAGGGCATTAACCCAGAATCCCAACCCTAACCCTGCATTACCCTCCTTGTAACGTCTAAGTATTGGTATATGGTCCCTATTTGAGGTATATGGAGGATAGATGGAGGGTCTATTCCAAGAATTCCACGTGCCCAATCCTCAGCTTTTTGGTATCTTGAAGCCTCCTCAGTTGGGTGCTTGGACCCTTGGTGCACACCTGAAACCCTTAAACCCTTAAAACCTGATACAAATGCTAAGCTATTAGTTACAAAACCTTTGTTGAGAGGTACATGGCCCGCTCTAGGTAGACCTCGAGCCCTAGACCCCCAAAAGTATGTAGAAGAATGGCCCTTTTGGCTGCGTTTACGGGCTTTGGGCTATTTGTGTACCTACTTTTGGGGGGTTTAGGTAGACCCTACCTAGACCCTCCAATGTAGTCCTCATAAGAACCCTAACCAAAAACTATAACAAACCCAAAAAGGAACTACATCGGAGGGTCTAGGTAAACCCTAAACTACATAAACCATAAACCCTAAACCCTATACCCAAACCCTAAACCCTAAACCCTTAATCCTCTACGTTGCACGATGAGCCCGCCGGGCTCCTTGTGGGCATGCTTGGCACTCGCCCAGACCAGCAGCTTCGCCGTAACGTCCGGGAGGGCAAACCTTGCCTTGGTCTGGGGTCTATAGGGTTTGGGGTATAGGGTTCAGGGTTGAGGGTTTATGGGTTTAGGGTTTTAGGGTCTAGGGTTTTAGGCGTGATGGATTAGGGTCGTCGGGTCTGGGGTCTATAAGGTTTAGGGTGTAGGGTTGAGAGCTTAGGGTTGAGGGTATAAGGTTGAGGGTTTGGGGTCTAAGGTTGGGGGATATCCCGTATTTAGGGGTTTAGTGTTTAGGGATTAAGGTTTAAGGCCCAATGTCCCTCAATTGGGGGTGTAGTGTTTCAGTTTGAAGGCCCAATATCGCTTGATTTTACAATATACTCCAAAATGCTACGAGGGGCCCGAATACGATTCAAGCTATATTCCCTTCCTAATTGAGAGATAGGGAGTTTAGGGTTTAGGGGAGTTTGGGGTTTAGGGTTAACCTTCTTAACCTCAAGCTAAAAACCTTGACTGCAACCCTAAAGCCTCAAACCAAACATCCCAAAGGATAACTGCCTTGTAGGGCCTAAGCATACACTATCTAGCTATGATGATGATGAAGCCCTAAAACCTAAACCCTAAACCGCGTGGCTACATGGACCCTTCAGGGTAATGTACTCTGATACCTTCAGCCTTCAGCCCAGGCTGACCCCCAAGCAGATTGACACCCATTTAGGACTCTCCGAGAACCTGATACCTATATGAGCCATAGTCTACACTCCTAGTATCCCCCTGAATAACCCCTACAATAGTCCCCTATATAGCCCGCCCTTTTCGGAGTTTACGTAGACAGTAGCTCATATGAATCCCAATATTTCTAATCATCCCTAAGACGCCCAAGTAACAGAGTCTTGGGTCCCAAATACCATGATCTGGTTGGTTTTTGTACCTAACGCCCTTAAGGGGTATAACCGCCATTTCCTAAAGTCCCCAAAGACGCCCTGGACTGAAAAACCTTAAACCCGAAACGACCGGGGTTCATGTGGTGCTTCCGGGGTCGGAGAAGAAGCCAGCAGGGCAGCTTGCGCATGCTGACGAGCCTAAGGGAAACGTGACGCGGTTGAGGTGCACTTGGAGGTCCATTGTACTTNNGTTATAACCCAAATATAAGTCCCATAACTATAATTACCCTAGATTTCATTGGGTTATAACTACAGTTACTAAGTAGGTTATAAGTACCATGGACCTCCAAGTAGGGGGTGTCTCCTGGCAGCTATGGCTGGGGATATAATGATCACTGGTTGTAAGTTTTCTCTCACAGTACCTAGATTGTGGACTACATTTAGAGATGAACGATGACTAGGCCTTAAGGTTTTGGCTTTAGGGTTGGCTCTCATCCGGGGGGACCGGGCATTTTCTCAAAGGACCTGAGTGCGGACGCCGAATTACCTTCACAGTTGGGTGTCTGCTCCTTCGCCTAGGCCGAAGCTCTACTACATGCAGCCTAGATCAGCCCAGAAACGTGCTAAACCATGAGCCCTAAACCCTAGATCCCAAGCCCTAAACCCTAAACTCTGAACCTTAAACTCCAAACCCTATATGGCCCACCGGACTTTTTAGCCTCAAGTTCCCTAAACCCTAAATCCTGAATCCAGAGCTCCGTTATAAACCCCTTGGGGCTTCCTAAACAAACCTGAAACCTCAACCCTGAACCCCACGAACCCTTTAGGGCTGTCTTAGACATCCTAAATCTTAGAACCATGAACCCCCCCAAAGCCCTTTACCCTAAACCCTAAACCCTAAACCCTTTACCCTAAGCCCTATATAAGGCTGGCTGTAAGAAATCCACAGCCCTCCAGCCAAAGAGCCTGAATCTGACGTATAGGTGCCGGCAATGCACTCCTTGCTCGCTCAAGAGGGATGAGGGGTGTAGGGTTTAGGGTTGGTTTGGGGTTAAAGGTTTGGGGTGTCGGATTTAGAGTGTAGGATTTGAGTTAATGGTAGTATAGGGTTTAGGCTGGAGGGGTTAGGGGTCTTGGGTAGAGGGTTTACAGTTTAAGGTTTGGCGGTGAGGGTTTGAGGGTCTAGGGTAGAGGGTTAGATTTGAGGGTGAAGGGTTAAGGGGTCTAGGGTCGAGGTTTAGTGTTAAGGATTTAGGGTGAAGGGTGTAAGGGTCTAGGGTAGAAGGTAGAGGGTAAAGGTTGAAGATCAAGGGCTTATGTGTGTAGGGTAGACGGTTTGCGGTAAAGGGTTGAGGGTCAAGGGTTTAGCGGTCTTGCGTGGACAGTTTAGGGTAGAGGGCAGAGGTTTAGGGTATATAGAAGGTTTAGGAGTAGGGTAGAGGGCTTAGGGCAGGTATATCGCGTACCTGGGCCACAACATGATTATGCGGGAAACTCAGGCCCCAAGTATATACTATATACCTACATGAGCTATAGTCTAAACTCCTAGTATCCCCCTTAATAAGCCCTATAGTAATCCCCTGTATAATCCCCTATATAAACCCCCTTTAAGGAGTTTAGACTATAGTACACATGGACTTTTGGGGTTAGCAACTTGGGGAGAGCTCGGTGGTGCTTAAGCAGGAAAGGGTGGGTAGAAAAGAACATCGGAAGTAGTATAGGCTTTAGGATTTCATGTTTTGGGTTTAGAATTTAGGGCTTAGAAGGTATAGGTTTAGGGCTTCAACGTGAAAGGTCTCAATGCCTAAGGGGCCAAGTATCCGAATAGAAATTTATTGGTAACAAGAGCCATTCAAAGTTTTCAGGCCAAAAATCACATGACTCAAGTACTCGGTACGGAATTGGTTGCGTAGAGAACCGCTGGAAACCCAAAGCTGCAAGCGCGAAGCCCTGCACCAAAAACCCTCAAGTCTACAGTCAGGCATTTAGCCCCCAGCAAGCCCAATACCCCGCCATGAAGGTATATGAGCTATTGCCTAAACTCCTGATATCCCGCATAACTCCTGTATAACTGCTTTTAAGGACATTCGGCTCTCCGGGAATAGCGCAATCTTCTTTCCAGGGCCCCTTTCTTGCGGGTGCTTAAGGGGCAGTGTGGTGAGTGAAGGGCTGAATCTAGGGATGAGTATTGGGGTATCTATGGGCATCATATCGGGGGCATTTCCTGGATTCACTACCCGACTCTCCCTTGAGCAAGGGTTTAGGATTCAGGGTTTAGGGCTTAGGGTTGAGGGCATATGAGCTATAGCCTAAACTCCTAGTATCCCCCTTAATAACCCCTATAGTAGTCCCCTATATAATCCCCTATATAACCCCCTTAAGGAGTTTAGACTATGGCTCATGTAGGAACCCTGGTTGAGAGAGCCATGGCCATGTCGCCAAGCCACCACGCACGAATCGAGCGTGAAGTTTCCCCTGAACCTTGGCTGACCCAGACCCCTGGGAGGATCCAATAGAAATCCCTAGGGATCCAAATAACCCAATGTAGGTAATATTTACAGACTTTGGGGCCCAATGTAGGGATTATTCACATACATGGAACCCTAGGGAATAATGACGCAATAGCAATTTCGAGTCGTAATCATAGCAGCAGTACCCATGGTTCGCCGTCGGGCAAAGCAGAAACACTGGCATTAGCGTGCTATTCTACACGTAGGCCATCTTGATTTTTGGATCCGTTTCGGGGGTGGAGTGCTCTCGCTTGGGTTTGGCTACATGCCAAAAAACCATAATTGCGTTCGGGTTCCAAGAGCACACGGTGACCAGAGCATCCATGCCAAAACCAAAATTCCGTTCGTGTTCCAAGAGCATTCGGTGACCAGTGCATCCATGCCAAGCTTTTGATGTGAAGCGCTGCTCCTGGCTGCGAGAGGTCTGAGAAAATGCCAACAGCAATCAAGTGTGTTCTTGACACAGGACTTGCTTCAAAATGTAGCCAAAACCCAAGCGAGAGCACTCAACCCCCGAAACGGATCCCAAACATGAAGATGGAATACGTGTAGAATAGCCCACGAATACCAGTGTTTTTGCTTCGCCGACGGCGAACCATGGGCACTGCGCGTAATAATACGACTAATAACCCTAACGACCATCCAAAAAATGTTCTAACCCTAAACCCTGAAGCTCCACCCTCCGCCCTTAGGGTTCAGGGTTTGGGGTTCAGGGTTGAGGGTTTCTAGGGTGGGTTTAGGGTTCAGGATTCTGGGTTTGGCTGTTAAAGGATGTAAACCCTACAATCCTAAACCCTAGAATATACTTTAGGGTTCAGATAAGCCTCATGAATAACCCTAAAACCTCAGCGCTTGGCCCCTAAAAACCTACATCCTGAACCTCAAAACCTTATAAGCCTCATAATACCCCTAAAGCCTCAGCCCTTGACCCCTAGAAACCTACATCCTAAACCCTAGCACCTTATAAGCCTCATAATGATCCTAAAACCTCAGCCCTTGACCCCTAGAAACTTACATCCTGAACCCCAAAACCTTCTAAGCCTCATAATAACCCTAAAACCTCAGCCTGAACCCTAAGCCCTAAACCCTAAACCCTAAACCCTAAAACCCCAAAGCCTAAGCCCTAAAACCCTAAACCAAAAACCCTAAACCCTAGAAACCTAAATCCTGAACCCCAAGCATCCACCACCCCCAAAGTGGTTGCCGTCTATTTGAGCTAATGTCTAAACTCCTAGTATCCCCCTTAATATCCCCTATAGTAGTCCCCTATATAATCCTTTATATAACCCCCCTTTAAGGATATATAATCCTTTATATAACCCCCCTGTAAGGATATATTAATATAATCCTTTATATAACCCCCCTGTAAGGATATATAATCCTTTATATAACCCCCCTTTAAGGATATATAATCCTTTATATAACCCCCCTTTAAGGAGGAGTTTAGACTATAGGTCATTTAAGCGCCTAGCTGGGAGTTCCTCCAAATCGGCCTGTTAGGGTTTAGGGTTTAGGGTTTAAGGTTTAGGGTTGAGGCTTTAAGGTTTCGGGTTTCAGGTTTAGGGCTCAGGCTCTAGGGCAAATTATACTGGTGCCATAATGCCTGGGGTTTTGGTAGATGGAAACCTGCAGGGTATTTTATCCACCAAGCATAGTCCCCAAGGCACATTTGCTTCTGTTTTTAATCCTCATACACGAAAAGTCCATGTAGATATAGAGTGTATACTTGGGCCCTAAGGTAATTAGTGCCCTAAACCCTAAACCCGTATAGAACTACATTGACATGGACCGTTTGGGATATATCCCCAGGGTCTCTGAGGGCCTCCTCGCAGAAGCCCTAAATCGTCCCCACGCAGCCTTTCCCCTGAAGTCTACCTGTACATTCATTTTACTGTTCTATGTCAGGGTTTAGATTTAACGTTGAGGGGGTGGCATTATACTCAAGTGTAGGCTAGTGTTATATGGTGTTATACTGCGTTGTATATTCTGTGATATTGTGATTTTTCCTTCTCTTATGACGTTGCACCCATTTCATGACAGAGACTCTCTTGAAGGTTTTTTGGCCGCCGCTTAATGAATTTCAGCCAATCGTTTGGGGACTCTCTTTAAAGTGTTTTGGTTTGGGGCCCCTAACCGAATGCAGACCACGCCCTTTAAAGTAATCCCCAGGGCCTCCCCAGGGCTGCCAGTATCGTGAGAGCCTTATTGGACGTTCTTTTTCAAATTTCTGGGAGCCCTATTGTTCGGGGGGTGTAGATGCCTTTAAAAAAGTGAGCGCCGCAAAAACCTTACAGCCATAACCACTCTCCCGCTAAGCAGCTAAATTCCTCAAGCACTAGACCTAGACCGTGAACAGTAGACCCTCGATGTAAAAGCTTAAACCCTAAAAATCCTACATGCTCATTCTACACCCTAAGCCCTAAACGGTGCCAATCCTCCCAAGTCACTGTCCAGGGGAGCAGGATCGGCAGCTCGTCGTGCTTATACGCTCAGTCCTTGGCCAAAAAAAACAGATTTTGTGGGACCCCAGGGATACTACATGGACCCCCCCAAGTATGTAGAATAATTGCCTTTCGGGCTATGTTTAAGGGTTTCGGGCCGGTATTTTACCTGCTTGTGGGGCTTAGGCAGGTCCCTCTTCGAAAGGGCTTTTAGCAAGGCGGGACGCCGGGGTTATCAAGGGTTAGGCAACCAACTTGTAAAGGGTTCCGAGAGGGGTATACTGCGAGTATCAAGGGAATACAATATGTTCAAATACCTAACTCCTCTGCCTGCTTCGGGGGAGATGGGGCCCTGCTGTGTAGGATTCAAGGTTCCAAATATAAATCGAGGGTGCAAGGCACAGCATTTCACTTTACTGCAAAACCCTGAAAGCTTGCCTTCCGCACAGGAATACCCTAGGGCTCCCAGTTACTCAAGTCTCGGGAACTGGGTTCTATATGCCCTATAGTTACATAGCCCAGTAGCCTACTATTTAGGTAACTGGGAACCCCAGGAATAGATAAAGAGCCTAGTACTGTTGTTTCTGTCACACACCGTGGGGCCTCCGAGGGCCTTCCAGATCGTTGTACCTTTTCGGTCGCCTTCCTCGACTATATAAATTACCCTTGAAACCCCGCATCCTAAACCCTGAACTCATAAACGAACAAACTTAAACTGTCTTTCTCGCTTGCCACCAAGGGGTCCCCAGTCTGCAGAGACAACCCACAGTGTCCTGGCCTCCGTCACAAACCTTGGGCTCTCCAGGGTTTCATGTGGAATCCAAAGATTCAGGGCGTATTCCTGGGCATCTAAAGTCGATAAATAATATCCAGTTAAGCACTGAAGTCTATAAGCCCAAACTTGAAAACCTTACCCCCTAAGACGCACCCATGAATGGCACCTAAGTTGGGCTGTTCGGATCCTTTGGAGGATGTTCTTGACGGCCACAGGCTTCACTAGCTTAGGATTCAGGGTAAGTTTACATGTATGAGATGGGACTTAGCTATGTGGTTGGTAAATATGCTTACGAGGGGTCATATGCCGATATAACCGTCTTATAATCAGACTTACAAAGAAGCTAGCTACTTCCCAGGACATCCAAGGACTGGATTGCTGTTAAAGAATTTGAACTCAGTTATTATCATATAGAACCTTCATATTTACTATATGCCCATACTATGGCACCCTTAACCCTATATACCCACATTATGGCAACTCTGGGTTCGGAGCAAAAAACCCGTTGCATCACTTTGCTTCTGATGACCAGGATTTAGGGTGTGGGGTTTAGGGTTTTAGGGTTTAGGGTGTATGGGTTTTGGGGTTTAGGTTTACGGTTTAGGGATTGACCAGGGCCCTAGATCAACAAAGGCGTCAACGGAATCATGTAGCCCTAGCAGAGGCTGCACGTGCAGAAACATGCATATCATCAAAGGCTTCAACTTTAAACGCTGAAACTCGAGAAGCCTGAACTTGCTGGAACTTGGAGGGGAGTGAGGAATCGATCCCTCTAGAAGCCTATATAATCCCCGAGAGTCTAGTAGTTTCCATGTTCTTGACCACTATTGTTGATATTAAAAATCCTGCATGACCTTAATATACTATAGTCCCAGTCTTCCCAAGGTGTAAGGTACTTAGGATCATGCAGGATTTCTATTATCCACCGTATTTCATAGCCTACCAGCCACCCAGTAGAAACCAAACACAGCAGACCAAGAGAACCCGGAAATCCGCAGTCGCAAGAAACGAACGCTTCCAATCTAGCAGTCCCTCTTACATTGGGATAATGGAAAAGAA
>CAJNIZ010008941.1:0-14025 GCA_905231905.1 Symbiodinium pilosum
GGAGTTTGGGGGTTTTGGGGTTTTGGGGTTTAGGGGTTTAGGGTTTAGGGGTTTAGGGGTTGAGGGGTTAGGGTTTAGGAGTTTAGGGTTTAGGGTTTAGGGTTTAGGAGTTTAGGAGTTTATGAAACTCCTGAACGTACGGGGCCTTGGTAGGGATAATCATGGAATGTATGATTATAGGGTTGAGGGCTTAGGGCAGGAAACAAGGGAATGTATCATGCAGGGACTGTATTGGGGGTTATATTCTTGCCTTATATTCCCTACTGACCACCAGAAAGTAACCGCGGTTCGGAGTGTTGGGGTTGCTAAGCGGAAGGCCGTGCCACGGATCGGGACTTCTGAATGATAACAGATGCAGTCATAAATCCTAGCGCCTAAAGCCTAGACCCTGAACCCTAAGCCCTAAACTTCCCTAAGCCCGTAATCCCAAACCCTAAATCCTAAACCTTTGTCATAGGATCCTGAACCCTTCACCGTTCTCCGCCAAAAGAAGTCCTGTGTGGCCCCGAAGGAGCACGTTGCCCTATTGGATCGTAAGGCGACCCAGACGGTTTAGGGTTTGGGGTCTAGGTTAAGGAAATCCTAAACCCGAAACCCACAAACCTACAGAGATTTAGGGTTCGACCAGGGTTTCTGAGCTTAGGGTTCGTTTAAACTCCGGTAAGAAAACATTCAAATTATACCCAGGTTATAGCCTAAAGCTCCCTACAGTTGCGATTGTAAACTGCACTAGTGTTTTTTTAAATATACCTACCTAGCTCCTGAATCCAGAACATGCTGTTTGCACGCTTTTCCCTGAAGCCTCTACCCTAAACCCCCAAACCCTAAACCCAAACCCTAAACCCCAAGCCCTAAACCCCAAACCCTAAGCCCTAAACAGCCAGAGGTTTCTTCAAGTGAATCTGCGACTTCAAGCGACTCTGTGGTGACTGAAAAGGCAGCTGCAGGCGAATCTGACGTTGGTGTGAGTAGGGTTTTGGGGTTTAGCGTTTAGGGTTTAGGGGCTTCGTCTTTAGGGTTTTAAAGTGTAGGGTATTGGGGAGTAGGGTTTTGTGTTTAGGGTTTAGGGCGTCAGGTTCAGGGTTTTGAGGTTTAGGGTGTGGGGTGTAGGGTGTCCATAAAATTCAGGTTCCCATACCCAGCGGGGGAAGCTAGGTGGGGGATGGCGGGGGCTTGGCGGGGTCTACTTAATCCTAAGATGGCGTGGAGGCCCTAGATGAGAGATATGATGGTTCAGGATTATTGGTTTAGGGAAAGTTGAAGATGGTGGGCTTAGAGAATTTCGGTGCTTCTCAGCCCTGACCCTAAACCCCAAATCCTAAACCTTAAACCCTCAACCCTCAGCCCTAAACCCTGAATCCTAATGCCGGAACCCACATCCCGCACCTAACACCTGAGACCTTATTCCCAAGGTTTAGGGGTGTACTGCCCTTAGCCCTGAACCGGGCTTCGGGGGGCTTCGACGGATGCACCTGACTCATCTGCAATTTGCTGGATCTGATGCCCCCTAAACCCTAAACCCTAAACCCTAAATCCTAAACCTGTGATTTGGGTAGGTACGGCTCAGGGCCGGGACCAATTTTAGGGATCCTTCTATGAGCCATAATCTAAACTCCTTAAAGGGGTGTATATATATAGGGGATTAGATAGGGGAATATTATAGGGGTTATTAAGGGGGATACTAGGAGTTTAGACTATGGCTCATATATTTTTGGGGGTCTCGGATTCCTTGTATTTATGTCTCCAGACCAAGCCTTTTTTCTTCCTAGGATAATGTGGGCTAAGTTAGCGCTGAGCCCTTCCGAAGAGTGGCCTGCAACTAGACATAAGCAGCTTCCTTGAAGAGCCATGTGGCTCTGACTTACTGGTTCCATGAGAGGGGGGTATATAGGGGATTACATAATACAGGTTTTAGGGTGTTGGGGTTCTTAGCAGGGATAAATCGGGATAAAGATAAAGGGAAAAGATTCCATATATGAGCCATAGTCTGAGCTCCTTAAAAGAGGATTTATACAGTGGTTGTATATGGGGGACTACTATAGGGTTTATTAAGGGGTTTACTAGCTCATATACTATATTCCCTTATTCCTGAACAAGAAGCAGTCAGCTGAATTGGTGTGGCTACCCTAAACCCTAAACCCTAAATCCTAAACCCTAAACCGCGTAAGTTTTTCCAAGACATGTGTTCGGGGATTCCCCTCTGAATTAATTTTCCCTAGTGTAGCGAAAGGGAAATTATTTCTTGATATTTTTGGGCCTTTAGAGTACCACCCAGACTATAAACCCTAAGCCCTAAACTCTGTACCCTAAACCCTATACCATAAACCCTAGACCCTATACCCTAAACCCTAACATGGCTGGCATCTTGGCCACTGGCCCCCAGTCTGGTTTGGCATAGGCCGCCTCGCGATGAAGTCACGAATGCAGAGAATGCCTCGGGGTATTAGAGGTTGCCGTTCAGGAGCTTCACGTGTGTAAGGTACCATAATATGGGTATACAGAAAAAGGGGGTTCCTCATTACAGTAATTTCACATGAGTTCCTTGAGCAAGCCTCACGGGTTCTCCTGCAACCCCCCTAAGGTTGACATTGAGTTATATAGCCTTGGCTACTCTTAGGTAAGCCTAGCTAAGGGCGAACCTTGGGCGGGGGTTGTATAGAGGTGGGTGGTTAGGTAACCTAGAAAGACCCAGACCCAACAGCCCAAGACTCAAAACTCCAAGTAAACATACTTTGGGACTGGCGCGTGCAACATGGCCTAGGCGCGGCTGGGTGATTTTCCTGCCTGGTACCGAAATTTTGCAGAGTCATATGACTTGTTGAGATTTGAAATCTGCATGATCTTTAGTAGACGAAAACATGGTTCGTCCCTAGCCCCAAAGCACGTAGGGCCATGCATGCCTTTTTGGTATCAACTTTATCGAATCCGTAAAAAAAAGGCAGTGAAATCCCCTGTGCTGCATTTGTCGCATCCCCAGGAGTAGACTTTCTTAAGAAGCCTTCAGGCATGTAACTCTCAGAACAAATCTGTAAACCCCAAACCCTACATATCCCTAAACCTCATATATCCCATATATAATCCTTCTGGGAACCTCCTAGAAACTCCCAACCCATCACCCTCCGAATAGTTGTGACACTTATGGCCCCCTTCCGGGAACCCTAAACCCTACAAGCACTTAAGCCACAAAGCCTGGCAATATCTCCTACAATGGGAAGCCCCGTTCTGCACAGGTATGGGCAAGCCAGTCTGTCGAGTCAAGCGCTGGCAGAAGAAATATTTGCTGGTGCACCTTGACCGCAACGACCCACCTGAAGTGTAATTATGATCTGGGACCCGTAGCCCCAAACCCTCAGGTTCATGATGGCATGGGCTCCTTCTGTCCATGGGCTCCCCTAACCACCCCCTGTACTTCCCCTATAGGGTTCCCCCTTCATCAACCTCTACGAACCTTAAATAAGCTTAGTTCAGGGGGAGGAGTAGGGCCAGGTATGAGGCAAGCCCTAAACCCTAAACCCAACATCTGGAGCCCTGAGCCCTAAACCTTCAACCCCAAACCCTAAACCCCAAACCCTAACCCCTAACCCTAAACCCCAAAACCTAAACCCAAAACCCCAACCTGCAACCCTAAACCCTAAGCCCTAGTCTGGCCCTAGGTATGAGTTCAGACCATCTGGCCTTTTTCCTCATAGCTCCGTATAGTCTGTGGGCTTCACAGGGCCAGGGCCCCCTGTGTTTCGTAACCAAAAATGCTGAACCCCAAACCCCTAAATCTCAAACCCACAAACCCTAAACCCTAAAGCATGTCCTCAACAGCCTCGAGCCCCCTTTTCCACCCTCCCTCAAGCTCACACGGAACCCTGCATGAACCATAGTCTAAACTCCTTGAAGAGGGTTATATTATAGGGGATTATATCGGGCAATATTGGAGGGGTTATTCAGGGGATGCTAGGAGTTTAGACCCTAAACCCTACACCCTAGAGCGGTTATTAAGGGAGATAGCAAAAGGCAGTAGTGTGTACAGGACCCTTTTGGGGTTTTAGGCTTAGGGTTTAGGGTTTAGGGACTTGCGGTGCCAGGTAGTGGGGATACTCCGGATCCCACCGGGATGACAGCAGCGCAGGGGAGGGAGGGGAAGGGACGGGGAGGGAAGGGAGGGAAGGAGAAGGGAGAGGGAGGAAAGAGAGGGGATGGAATGCAAGAAGGATCCTAATCCCTAAACCAGAACCCCCTAAACCCTAGACCCCGAAACATAAACCCTAAAACCCTGAACCCCTAAACCTTAAACCCCAGCCCCGAACCCTAAAATCCTAAACCCTAGACCTTAAACCCTGGCCCGGCAGCTTCGTACGTTCAAGCCCCAGAACCCTACATGAGCTGTAGTCTAAACTTCCTAAACGGGGTTATATAGGGGATGGTATAGCAGACCACTATATAGGGGTTATTAAGGATGCTAGGAGTTCCGACTATAGCTCAAATCTTGCTCCGGACTCAAGGGCGCCTGAGTTGAACGACTCAAAGGAGCACGAGAACGGCAAGGCTCGAACCCAACGGGTCCTTGAAGTACTCCCTATATGCGCCAAAGAGGGTTTAGGGATTCGGGATTTAGGGATTTAGGGATTTGGGGTTTAGGGATTTAGGGATTAGGAATTTTGCGTTTAGGGCCAGTAACTTTTTTACTGTTTTTTTGTTGGGTCTCCTAATCTAAAGCTGACCCTTAGGAAAAAGGGCACCTGTATTCTCAAGGGATTACAGTGGAACCTAGTACCCCCTACAAGACGCCCCAATATTATATGATAATGATACTAGTAACAATGACCGTATACACGATAGCCATAATGATAGTAATACGTAATCGTCAGAATACTAGCAAGAACAATGATATAGCAGTTTCCATTTCTTTTCCTTTCCCTAAACTCTAAACCCACAAAGCGTACAATGCCTTGGAGGGCTGAGGACTGCAACCCTAAACCCGAAACCCCAAACCCTAAATCCCCAATCCTAAACCGGGATTTAGGGTTTAGGGTTCAAGATTTAGGGTGTAGGGTTCAGGATTCAGGGTTTATGATTCAGGTTTTAAGGTTTCAGGGTTTTCGGATTTAGGGTTTTGTATTTAGGGTTTCAACTCAGGGTTCGGGGGTTCAAACTCTTAGGGCTTGAGCGCATCTTTCATTTGCAGGTTCGAGGCTGAAAGAGGAAACTGTAGGACTTGTAGGCGTTGCAAGGGCTTCGTGCTTTTTTTTTCTGGTTGGGAGTTTTGTCCCGAAGAAGTTGCTATGCCCGCGAGCCACCCTCCCCCAAGAGCCGCCTGAATAGGGTTCATTCAAGGGGGAGAGGAATTTGTTGGGTTTGTCCGGTATTTTGGGGCTTAGGGCAAATTGTCTCTGAATCCTTATAGGGAGCCCTAATCCTTCAACCCTACTTCATGATCAAATGCGGCAGATGGAATGCGAATCGCTTTTTCTTCGAGCGCAGAGAGAGCTCTTTTAGCTTCTATTTGGCGGACAGTCCTCAAATGCTAAACACTAGATCCTAAGCCCCAAGCCCTGAACCCTGGATCCCAAACCCTAAACCTTAAACTGCTTAAGGAGTTCCCGAAAACTTGCCCATGCAATAGAATCCTTGATAGTGGGGTTTCGGGTCTGGGTTTTGAGGGTTCATGGGTGAGACCCTATACTCTAATCCCTAAACCCTAAACCCTAAACCCTAATCCCTAATCCCTAATCCCTAAACCCTAAACTGTGTCTCCTGCGGTTCAGGGTATTTTCTCCAAGTCTTGTTTTAGAATTTGTCAGCCCCAGCCCTCGGCCTTACATATTCCTAGAGCCACTTGCGCTATATCTTAAACTTCTTAAACGGGAGTAATTGAGATTGTTAAGGGGGATACTAGGAGTTCAGATTATACCTCACTCCCTAAACCCTAAACCCTAAACCCTAATTGATGGTGTTCTTACGGGCGCCGGTAATTGGCGAGTTCCACAGGTCTCTTCGAAGAAGGGGGCCCGTACGACGCTCCACCTGCAGGACCTCATCCACGTGACTGGAGGCGGCTGCAGGTTTAGGGTTTAGGGTTTAGGGTTAAGGGTTTAGGGTTTAGGGTTTAGGGTTTAGGGTAACCCTAAAACCCGAAAACCCTATAACCCTAAAACCCTAAAACCTAAACCCCTAGGGTTCATGCAGCCTGGAACCCTAAGCTCCAGACCCTGGACGCTAACCCCTGAGCTTTCCAGTTTTTCTTGAATTGAGTACATTTTTGGGGGGAGGGTTTAGGAGGACCCCCCACCCTGTAATAACGCGGAATATGAGAGGCCCTAATATAGTCCTTATTATCCCTTATATTCACTACTACAGGCTGGGGGTCCACCTAAGGTAGGGTTCTCAAGAGATGTAGTACTTCGGGGGGTCTAAACCTTTAGAGGGGTTCAGTGCTGGGGTTCAGGGGCCTAGGGTTTAAATGTAAGATGCCTAGGTTGTTGGTGATTTAGAGTTTGGGGGCTCAGGGGGCTTGGGGGCTTCAAGTTAAAAATGTGAAGATTAGGCCTGGCGGCTTATGGCTTTGGGGCATTGGGTTTAGGACTTAGTAGTGTAGGGGCTCAAAGGCTGAACTCAAAAACCCTAACCCCGGAGCTTCTGAATTATTTGCTCTATTCCCTGTGGCCATCCCCCTCTAGCCCTAAATCCTCTATATTACCCCTTCTTTCTGAAGGTTCATTCTTGAGTCTATAGTCTTCTTAGGAATTCTTCTTCATTTTAACATGGTAGAACCCGATAAGGAACCATTCAACAGATTTTTCTTCATTATTGGTCCAGGGGATTGCAGAATTGCCTCAGTTAGGCTTACATGGGCTCAAGCTTGAGTTAGAGAGAATCCGAGGGGATTGGCATAGCCGGTCGTCAAGGGAAGCTGGAATCGTTGCTATCTACAGGATTGGAACGGCACCCGTGATGTTCACTATTGGGTGGAGGGCGTGGCGTTTGTGCTGAAAGTCAATCGTCTGGCTCCTGGGATTCAATGGACGCACTACGTTCGTACCTGGCATTTCAAAGTAGCGACGGCAATGCTAACACGTTTTCGTACATACGTTAGATGTATATATTTCCTTAACTAACCAACACAGGAGACTGAAGCAGGGTTCTTTGTAGCCTACCGTCCTTTCAAAAAGGGGGCATTTCGGGCCCTAAGCCTGAAATCCTAAACCCTAAACCCTCCCTACAAAAAGGGGGGCATTTCGGGGTTCATGTTACTTGTACTGTTGCGGAGGATATAACGGTAAAACCAAGCCCTAAAGCCCAGTAAGCATACAGGGGCTCCTTTTTTTGGGGGGTTCTTTTGGGCTCCTTTTTACGGAAACAGCCATAAATAGATACATAAACAAGTAGATAATAAGCAAACACAGAGAGAGAGATAGAGAGAGAGAGAGCTCTATATATATATATACACATGTGGTAGGTGGGCACCTCCACCCAGTAATAGTGACAATACAGGAGAATGGTGATTATATAAACTCCTCTTATATTCTTGTTATACCACTGGTACAGATTGGAGGCCCCCTAATACAAACATAATCCTGCACCCCTAAACTTGAAAAACCTTAAATCCTAACTCCCAGACTTTTGCGCTCTTCTGATGCTAGAACACAAAGGCTGGTGCCGAGGAACCATCCTTATTGAGTTTTAGCGTTGAAGCTGTTGACCGCATGGGTTAGTCCCTGTCCGCGAACGATAACCCCCCTCACCCACCCACAATCCCTCCCCATAAAATAGCGTTGCATATTCGGGGGAAGGTTTTCTGGCAGTGGGGTGGGGAGTTCATTGTTATTGGGAAGGGGTTAGTCGCAAAGCAAGCTGTCAAGCAGACCTTAAACCTCAAACCCTGAATCCTAAATTTAAACCCTGATCATGAGAGGCCGACCGATTCTTTCATGCGGCGCAGAACGCACGGAATTTACCCACTGAATGTGTCTTGATGCAAGGTTCCCCAAGAGCTTCACTTTTTTGGTTGAGGTTTAGGGCAGTTTCGGTTTTAGGGTTTAAGAGCTTCTGCCCTAAACCCTACACCCCTAAACCCTAAACCCCTGAACCCTAAACCCCCTAAACCCGAAACCCTAAACCTACATTCAAGAGCTTCCGCCCTACGCCCTATGCCAGAAGTTCTAGAGCCTCACGGTTGGGGGAATGGCACAGCCCGTAGGCAAAGTAGATCCCTATATAACCAGTTTTTAGGTGTAATTTGAGAAAATATCTTCAGTTTCATTTTCCATGTGATTTTCCGTTTGATTCTCCATTATTTGGGTACCTGGGAAGTACCAAAGCTTAAATTCGAAAGCCTTAACCTTAAACCCTAAACTCGAAATCCTTAAGTAGATGGGTACTCGGCGGTTTAGGGTGACCGGAAGGTCTCATGATGGACTTAAGAAGTACCTAGGGTTTACGGTTTAGGGTTGAGAATTTAGGGTTTACTGGGCAATTAAAAGCGACCTGACTCGACCTCACCCTTAATGGTGGCTTATTTAGGGAGTAATGCCGAAGCGGCCTTACATTGGGAATTGAAATTATTCTACCCCGGGTTAAGGGTTGGTGGTTTGGGGTTGCATGGCCAAGCTTTCAGCATGCAACCTTTCTAGGCACCCGCAATGCCTCAGCTTTTCTCTCAAGAAGGGTACCCTAAGAGGCTCTACGAATATCTGGGGATAGCAAGGAAGTTGTACAGGGCCTTAAAGTGGGAAGTAGGTTTTGGTAGCCGCAGCCCCAAAGGTAAGGACTTTGCCCTGTAGGATTAGCACGTGACTGACTCTTATAGGATAATGGAAAAGAAAATGGAAACTACTATAGTATATCTGGGTTCATATTAGGAGTATATTAGGGTTATATTGTTCTGAGGGTCGGGCCTACTCAAATCCTCTTGTTGTAAAGGGGTTAATGTTTGTCGTCCGCGGTATCTGGAAAGCGGATGCCTTAGCTCCATAACGCTGTTTTCACAATAGCCCTGACACAACTACTTTAGAGCAACCCCTTTGGGGTCAAGGCTCAGGTACAACCCCAATTTCGAGAAACGCTCCGTATGTCTCTTGCAACTACAAGTTTGAGATATGGTGGCTGTGAGCGGGATACAAAGTGTGCTTTGAGGCATATAAACTCTAGCCCTAACCCCAAAACCTCTAGACCTGAACCCTAGATGCTTTTTGTTAGAACAGAGGCCTTTCACGATGTAGCTACCTAGGAAGAAACTCACAAGGAAGACCGCGGGAAGCCTTGCATGCGAAGTGACCACTCTGAATTTGAGATACCGGATTGTCAGGCTTCCCAAGCCACACGGGTTACAATTTTCGCGGGGTGAAGGGTTAAGGGCTGAGGGTTTAGAGTTTACGGTTGAGGGTTGACGGCGGGCGGTTTAGGGTTCAGCGTATTGCCCAAACTAGAAATACAACATTCCTAAGGCCCCCCTTATACTACAGCTAGGTGGCACTTTGGGATAATGAATAATTTTCCCTAGTGTGGCGAAAGGGAAAGTATTTCTTGATACTTTTGGGCCTTTAGAGTACCACCCAGACTTTATACCTTATCCCCTACACCTTAAACCCTAGACCGTGAACCCTAAACCCTAAACCTGAAACCCTAAACCCTGAACCCTAAACCCTTGACCTTAAAACCCTTAACCCTAAACCCAAACTCTGAACCCCGTAACCTCCAAAATGCCCCTTCAGGCAGGGCAGGGTTTGCTTAGTAGCCTGCGAGCGATTGGATCCTAGAAATTCCGAAAAGTTCCGAAATTTTCGTGTTTTTCTGTGGCGTGGTTCTTGCCCCTAAATCCTAACCCAGACCCCTGATTAATAAACCCCTCCCCTTCATAGGGATTGTATAGGAATCCTAATATTCAGGCCCTTAAAAGGAGTGGGTTTAGTAATCATGGGTTTACATTAAGCCCCAAACTCTAAACCGCCCATATCTTGCTGAAAGCCGTAAGCCTCCAATCCTAGGCCCGAAGGGGCCCTAAGCCGTAAACCGTGCGCTGGGACGGTCCTGATGAAGCCAAAATCCGTTGTTTTGTCGTTTAATCCCCCCCCGAACGTTAAGCACTCCCCGATGCCCCAAAATAGCAAATATGCCTGCAATGTAGATGTGCTATTTTAGAAAAGCGCTAAACCCTGAACCCTGACCCCTAGTTAGTTATCGTCCCCCTTAGGTAGATAGAATATGTCTTTGGGTATATTCTAATAAGAACCCCATATTCTATCTACTTAAGGGGGACTATATCCTAAACCCTAAACCCTTAATTATATTCTATCTACTTAAATGGGACTATAGTACTTGGGGGAGGGAGTGCTTAACATTGAGGAGGTGGTAATGCTCGGCTTCAGATCTGAAGTCCCGCAGGAGGGTACCAGTTCTATGAAGGGGCTCAGGTTGAAGCCCTAAACCCTAAAACCGTAAACCTTAAAACCCTAAACCCAAAAACTTTAGGTTTGGGGTGTAGGGTTTAGGCCCTCAAGGCCCTAAAGCCCTAAACCCTGAACCCTAGGCTTCTGCAAAAAGTTAGGACTGTGTACTCCTTGTATAGTGAAGGTGTGAAGGGTTAGGTGACTGAGGTTTCACATCTCTCCTTCAGGGTAATGCAGAGGCTTGAACACTCAGGGGCTCAGGGATTAGGGTTTAGGGTTAGGAATTGTGTTAGCCACATCAGACTGTGCCTCGAGGCGTTACTCTAGGCCCTGTTCTTTATTATTCAGGCCGCACATTACCCTGCAAGCTGTGTAGCGTCCTCCCTCAAGTTGCCTTCGTTTAGGGTGTAGGGTTTAGGGTTTAGGGTAGCAATCCACTCCTTCGAAGAGATCCGAAATACAGAGCCTGCATGCAGGCTTCAGCCTCGTAATGTAGAAAGCTGAATACTGTATTCTCCTCAGGAATCATTTCTATTTTTGTATTATGCTATAACCCTAAGAAGTTATAAAACATATCATCTTTATTATAGGTCTAAGGAGACTGCAGAATAATGCCATCAGGGGTATATAGGGATGTTCTAGTGATACAGGGTCCAGTAATTGAGAACCAAATCAAAGAAGATCAAAGCATGAACTGCAAACTGGTGTTAGGTAGGGGCTACATAGGCAGAAGTACAAATATCCTGGCTCTAGTTTCCTTATGTACTTTCGTCTAAACTCCTTAAAGGGGGCTCTATGGGGGATTGTATTATAGGGTTTATAAAGGGGGGTACTAGCAGTTTAGAGTTTAGACTATGGCGCATATACTGATGGTATGTGGTACCTCAAATAGATCTCGGCATGACATTGGCAATTGTTCACTGTTGAGGGCCCCTGCATTAGTTGTGTGTGTGTGTGTGTGTGTAAGGTATGGCAGTGGCTAAGGCCATTGCCAGGAGGGGAGTTACAATGTAGGGACGTTACACAAGCCTTATACACCCATTGTACGATTTGCCTTGGTCCCTATATGCCACTTATATACCCCCTACAAAAGCTCCCCACATTGGAAACTCCCGCTCTGTAGTTGGTCCTGACAGGAGTCGCCAATGGTAGGAAGATCATGTTGTCCTCGACCCGTGCATTTCTGGATGAGTCTAAGTGCCAGAAACCCCGACCCTAAATCGATAAACGCTAGCAGCCCTAAACCCTAAACCACTCAGCACCTTATCCAGAATGTAGCCTTTTTGACACCTTCTACCATCGTTTTGCATACTTGTGGGACTGTGGGACTTAAAAGGAGGAAGTGCATCTTCTTGAGGTTCCCTTTCTGCGATTCCCAGTAGATCGCGCTTATGCTAGGCCATTTGCAGGTCTTGCTTGCACCGGCCGTTGCAATCGGAGTGTACGCATTCTCCTTGGTGCTTCGAAGGGAAGGGGGAATGGGTGATAGGACTTCGTTGCGGATCCATTCCTTACTAAGCGCTCAACCCTAAACCCTCTAAACCCTCTAAACCCTCAATGCTAAACCGCCTGAACCCTAAACCCTGACCCCTCTAAATCCTAAACCCCCTAAACCCTAAACGCTAAACCCTAAACCAATGCTTGAGCTTTCAACCACCCATCTCGTTGCCACAGGAAGTTCACGTGCACCCCGAGAATTTGGAAATGGAACTGCACATGGGGGCTATTTAGGGTTAAGGGTTTAGGGTTTAGGATAAATTAAGGGTCTAAACTTCTTAAAGGGTGTTATATAAGGTTTAGGGTTTAGAGTTAAGGTTCTGGTTTAGGGTTAGGGTCTAAACTTCTTAAAGGGTGTTATATGGGGGATTATGTAATGTATGGGAGAATTATAGCGTTTATTAAAGGGAATACTCGGAGTTTAGACTACAGCTCATGCTGACTTGAGAGGGCCGCGTTGCACTCCGGATGCAGGTTTTTAAAGAGCAGAGCGCAGATGGATTGCTTCAAGCCAAGCGATCAAAGGATTGACGTCATTTTTCGAAATGTGAGCTCAGTGTCTAGAAGGTGGCCCTCAGGGCTTCATTTTGAATGTGCGGTCTAGGATGTAGGTAGTTTGGGTTTAGGCTGTAGGCCTCAGTGAATTTCCCAAGGTATCGGCTTCCTTTGTTGTATCCTTCTTTTGCGCTCTCCCAGTCAAGCAACTTGGGGGGCAGAGATTTGTTGTACCAGGCGGCCAGTTGATCCTCAGGGAAATACGTCTGGCTGAACCCTAAAGTCTAAGCCCTAAACCCTAAAGCCTGTCCCTGAATATTGGGCGGACCTTGAGCCCGAAACCCTATACAGTACGTGCACCCCCCACCCAATATATGATAGTGACTGTAAGGGATAGTCGTACTTACAAAAGGTACTCCCTCCCTTCTGACCATAGCCCAGTTGGCCAACCGTGCAGCTGAATTCACAGCGTTCTAAACCGAGAGAATGCAGACTGAAAAAGATTTCCGCAGAGCTGCTATCCTGCACAATCCTGCATAGCCTCCTTTGGACAGGACAGCAGTTTTTTTTGAGGGGTCTTGTGGGGAAGTTCCCTAAACCCTAAACCCTCAACCCCAAA
Source organism: Symbiodinium pilosum (assembly GCA_905231905.1). NCBI lineage: Eukaryota > Dinophyceae > Suessiales > Symbiodiniaceae > Symbiodinium > Symbiodinium pilosum. Next base: position 12,988 of record CAJNIZ010008941.1, read on the forward strand.
CCCTAAACCCTAAACACTCAACCCTACAAACCCTCAACCCCAAACCCTCTGAACATAATCTCCCTGTAATCCCTGGCTTCCTAGAAGAAACCTTCTAATCACCTCATAATCCCCATATGAGCTATGGTCTAAATTGCTAAAGGGGGTTATATAAGGGATTATATAGGGGAGTATTGTAGGGGTTATGAAGGCGGATACTAGGAGTGTAGACTATAGCTCATATACTGTATCCCTCGGGTCCCTAAAGCCCCCTATTTGTGAGAATCTGCTCTGTTAGTGTTGAGGAGGGTGAACCCTAAACCCTAAACCCTAAACCTCAACACCCTAACGCCCTAACACCCTAAACCCTAAACCTTAAACCCTAAACCCTAAACCCTAAACCCTAAACCCTAAACCCTAAACTGAACCCTCGGCTCTACAGCTGGTTCGGCCAAGCGAGTAGTGACATGGGATCCTATACTACTGTTGACACCAGATATCCTGCATGACCATTAGGGTTTAGGGTTTAGGGTTTAGGGTCATAGTATACTATAATGCCATAATGTCCAAGGTATATGGTACTTGTGGTCATGCAGGATTTTTAGTATCCACCCTAGGGTGTTAGGGTTTAGAGTTACCTTCCTTTACTTTCCCTCCCCAAGAGAGACTTGTGATACAGCCTGATAGTAGGGGGAGTAGGGCGGTATGTAGTACAGGATACCGCAAGCCGTTAAGCCTAAACGCTGAATAGTGGGTCAACTAGGATAAATCTGAGAGGCGCTGTAGTTCATTCAGCAAGCTTGTGTCTCATTTGGCGTGATAGTCAGCTTCAAGTAGGTTGAATATGTGGTCTAGCGGGATCTTATAATGGTTTTGGAGAATTACCATATATTCTGGCTGCTTAACGGGGACTGTAAGTGTTTAGGGTTCAGGATTTGGGGGTGTAGGGGTGCGGGGCTTGGGGTGGTGAGAAGTTTGTGGTCCCTGCAGTCTACTCTTCCTCTCCCTACTGAGCACCACCATGGCCAAGAGAACTCATAACCCTAAACCCCTAAACCC
>CAJNIZ010008942.1:0-13842 GCA_905231905.1 Symbiodinium pilosum
AGGCCCCCCCCCAAAGCGATTTTTTTTACTTAGCTGTTTACTAATAATTTAGGTAGCTGCTCATATATAGCCCTTAACAGGACCCCGAATATAGACTGTTACTGGGGGGGGGGAGGTCCCCAAGGTTTAATGTTTAGGGTTTAGGAGCAAGAAATTTGAATCCTGTGTATGGGGGCTTCTCAAAACAGGCCACGGGCTTCCGTGGGGCTAGCTTGAGAACTTCCAAGCAGGCTAGTTTGTTCAGAAGCTTCAGGGTTTAGAACTCTAACGCCCCCAAACCCTGAAACCCTTAAAGACTTGTAAACCCTAGGCCTACAAGCATTTCCTGGACCCCAAAATCGCCCAACGGCCATCATTCTACATAGTTTTGGGTTCATGTTGAGACAATCCCAGGTCATTCCCTAAACCCTAAACCCTAAACCCTAAACCCTAAACTAAACCCTAAACCCTAAACCCTAAACTAAACCCTAAACCCTAATCCCTAAACAGTTTTTGGGTTCATGTTGAGACAATCCCAGGTCATTCCCTAAAACCCTAAACCCTAAACTAAACCCTAAACCCTAAACTAAACCCTAAACCCTAATCCCTAAACAGTTTTGGGTTCATGTTGAGACAATCCCAGGTCATTCCCTAAACCCTAAACCCTAAACCCTAAACTAAACCCTACAAACCCTAATCCCTAAACAGTTTTGGGTTCATGTTGAGACACTCCCAGGTCATGGTAGGTCGGGGTGCTCTGATCAAGCCCTGGCTCTTCACGGAGATCAAGGAAAGAAGGCCCAGACTCAGGGTTTAGGGCTTAGGGTTTGGGGTTAGCGGTTTAGGGTTTAGGGGAAAGGTTTGGGGCTAAGGGTTTAGGGTTTTTAGGGTTTCGGGTCTAGAGGGAAGGTTTAAGGGCTTAAGGGTTTAGGGGGAAGGTTTAGGGTTTTAGGGCTAAGGGTTTAGGGTTTTAGCATTTAGGGTTTACGGGTAAGGTTTAAGGGTTTAGGGCTTAGGGTTTGGGGTTCAGGATTTAGGGCTTCAGGAAAGAGGGCTTGGGTTTGGGGACTGGGTTCAAACAAATGGTATAGGATTCAGGTCTGGAGTTTTGTACGATTGAAATTGAGTTTTGACCGAGTTGCTACCTTTGACTGTGCCCTAGACAACTAACATTTTTCTGGAGTTGAGAGTTTGGAGTTTAGGGCGTAGGGTTATCTGAACATTACCCCAAGAATGGATCATCCCATGAAAAAGAGAGTGGAACATGAAATGGAAGCTGGGTTAAAAAGAGGGTTCAGGTTTCTGTGCTTCAGGCTCTGCTTGTTTTGCGGCCCTGGCTTGAGGGTCTAAAGTTTCGGATTTGGAGATCCCTGAATCCTAATTCCAGGTCTAGGTTTTGGGTTTCTTTTCGTGTGGGTGGAGGGTTATAAGCTTTGGAGCTTTGGGATTCACGGTGTAGGGTTTAGGAATTTAGGGTTAAGTTCCGCGCCCTGAGCCCTTAAACGGACTGTCCCAGTGCTGATGTGTTTTGGTTTCCGGTGGTTCGGACTTGGGTGCTCAGGATTGCAAAGCTCTTCTGTAGAAATTCTGCGCGTTTTTGTAGTGTTTGCACGTGGTAGAGGGAATCGCAGTGGCAACTGGAATTTAGGGTTTAGAGTCTACCTGCACCTTCAACAATGCACAAGCATCGCAGTCTATTTACCCATTATTTCGCAGGTCAAGGGCCATTATACACTAAACACTAAACCGCGTGGTCCGGGGTGATTTTAGGGTCTAGAGCCCTAAGCTTGGGTGCTTGATGCCGAGAGGCTTTGTAATTCTCACGGCCTTCATTTGTTCTACCGGTTGGAGGGGTTCAGGGTTAAGAGCTATTTTCCAGGTACCTGTATGGTAAACTCTTGCTGCCTGAGGGTGTTACTGTTAAGGTACTTTGGTATGTAAGTCCCTGAACCCTAAACCCTAAACCCAATTATATGCATTCAAAATACATTTTTGTGTAAGGCCTTTCGGATGTCCCCCGAATACCACCGAATCTCTCCACCTTTGGCCCCCTAAACCTAAACCTTAGATGGACCCCCACCCAGTAATAGTGAGTATAAGGGATACTAGCAACTATACTAGGGTCCTCTTATCTTCCTATTATACAACTATTACAGGGTGGGGGGGCCTCCTAAGCCTAAACCCTAAACCCAACTGCTCGACAGGTGGAAAAGAGGCGCCATGAAGATAAGAGAAAAACTGTAGTTTAATCCCTAAACCCTAAACCCTAAACCCTAATCCCTAAACCGTAGCCCTAACCCGGGCCTTTTGGAAGCGTAGGCACTGGGACATCTCTGCCTCAGAACGGCTCGACTTGGTTCGCGATTTTGCGAGTCTCGACCTGCAATGCAGATGTCGTCCCCTGGTCTGCTTAAGGGTTATTGGTCTGCTTAAGGGTTATAGCCCCCCTTAAGTAGATGGAATATGGGGTATAGGGGGATCTTATTATCATATACCCAAAACCATATTCTATCTACTTAAGAGGGACTATGGGGTTTAGGGCCAGTTTGGGTTTAGGATTGAGGGTCTAGGGTTTAGGGCTCTAAGCTAGGCATCCCAGCAGTACCTTTGTTCCATTTTTACTTCGTGGTCCCCTTATCCAAATTGAACACCAGGAAAAAGGGCACCCTCATTAATGCAGGGTGACTGGGGAACCCTGCTAGTTTGCTTAAGGCTTAGGCTCCAGGGCAAAGGTACCCTGGCTTCAAGTAGGCCAGGGTAGTGGCCATTTTTTTGTTTTTAGGTCCGAAGTAAGTAGGTGCTAAACCCTAAACCCTAAGCCCTAAACCCCAAACCCTACACCCAAAACCCCAGGATGTTGATTGAGGACAATAACGAAGCCGGTGAACTTGTTCAGGGAGAACCGCTCTACCATGATGAGGATTGAGTCAATCATCGGCTTTGGCGGCCAAAAGGGTTTAGGGTTTATGGCGCGGGGAACAAAATCTGAACTTGTTCAAACACCCTGGACTCTGAAGGGTAAGGGTGTTGGGGGGTCGCTTTCTTGGGGGGACGTAATGCAGGCCTAGACTCAGATCTTTGAATGGGTGTGGTCTTGAGGAACTTCTACAGATGATCTCCATGCAATCTTCCATCAGGACCAGATCATCCCCCCATAGCTCCTGCGCAATTCTGAGTCCTAAATCGTTGCTATAGTGTGGTCCTAGATTCCTTGAATAGCTATGGTGAAGGGTACCTCAACTAGACCCCGAAATGATATCTATAATTGTTTAGGCCTGGCAGGCCAGCTAGACCCGAAATCCCTGAACCCTGAATCGCAAACCCTCAACCCCCAAACCTCTAAACCCCTAAGCCCTAAACCCCTAAACCCCTGAAACCTTAGGCTTGACATCCATGCAATGTCCTGGTTGATATGGTAGTTTCCATATCGAACTAGGGGGACCCCAATATGGACTCCCATGTATTACATAGCCTTAGTATGGCGACTCCCAAGAATAACAGGGACGCTAAACTGCTGGAAACCACTTTTCTCAGAATCATTGGCACTGTTGCTGCCCTGCTGATGGTTGCAAGTGGGCTCCGACTTTGTTCTTAGCCTCCAGCTTGTTTCACGCATCTCGCGCACAAACCTCACGTGAGCATTTCTTAACGTATGGGTCTCCTTTGCATCTTCCAAAATAACCCTCTGGAGCCAAGTCTGTAAATCTGCCTAAGTTGTGTCCTGCAGCCAAATAAAGGTTACTTGCTTTCTGCTATTCGGATCCTTGGGGCAGGACTGTCCTTGCAGGTACGTGCACGAACCATACAAGAAGAGGCAACTGCGTCCAACTACATGAGATGCTGCGTGTTTTCAAAGTTTCTGGAGAAGAGCTTACTCACATGTGGATCGACGAGCTGCATGATGTGCGGACGCTGAAGCAACCCTTGCACAAGATATGCAGGGTTGGGAGATTCAGGCAGAAGTTGGTACACAATGGAAGAATCTTGGGTGACGCCGAGATGGTAACATCGGCTATGGATATTCAGATGGTTGTGCTGCCATGCCAGACACCCTCTGAGAATATGGGATTCACAGACGCAGTGTGCGGCGGCGACAGTTTTCAGGTATCTTGGTGAACACCAGGGTCCGGTAGATGTCCCCGAAGTCCTGTATGAGAAATCCAGAAGTTAATAATGAGAATAGAAGTAATTGTAAGCATCATGTACAATCGTAAATGTCATGACATCCGTTCTACTCTATTGTGGTAAACGCTCTCGGTAACACGCACTATAGTAATTGTACGAACCCTTAGGTTGAGACGCTGTTGCATCGCTGCCTCGACCCAAACGTGCCTGATCAGGACATGAGTTCAACACCCCTGATGCAAGCTTCACAGAGGGGCCACGTGGCAGTCGTGCGCTTGCTGCTGGAAGCAAGTGCGGACGTGAACAAAGGCGACGCTAGGGGCAGTTCTCTCCTTCTCGCATCCGGTGCTGGCTTTGTGGAAGTTGTCAGGTTGCTTCTGGGTGCAACGGCTGACGCAAGCATCTCTGACGGGGACCGCAACACCTCTTTAATCCTGGCGTGTGAAAAGAACCCAGGCCGTGAGCTGCTGCTAATGTTTCACGGTTCGGGCAGTTCGCAAAACCATCTCGACACTGTGCGTTTGCTTTTGGAATCTGGCGCTGACAAAAATGCAGTGAACAGGCACGGTCACTCTCCGCTCATGCTGGCGTACCGTCGTGCAGATGCGGAGATGATGCAGCTGCTGTTAGAAGCGCATGCTGACACGGAAAGACGCTTTCGAGGTGGTAACACGTTGCCGATGCTGGCATCGAGCTGCGTCCATGCGCGTGCCGTCCGCCTCTTACTGGAGGCGAGAGCTGATGTAGACAAGGCAAACTGTCAAGGCAATACAGCGATCATCCTGGCGTGTGACGTGAACCCTGGGAGGGACTTACTTGTCATGCTTAATAGTGGGTTCGAAGACTGCAACAAACTGGAGGTGTTGAAGCTGCTACTGACAGTCAAAGCTGATGTTGATAGGGCCAACCAGTCCGGCATCACGCCGCTCATGCTGGCATCCGCCCATGGGCAGCCATATATGGTACAAGCACTCTTGGAAGCCAATGCTGATGCCACTTCATGCTCCAGCCACGTCAATGTATTGTAGTTTTTTTGAGACGGTAGCATCAGCAACCACACAACAAATCCGATACGTCTTGCATGTCCGTAGCAAAAACTCGAACTGCTTTCTAACAGTGAGCCCTAAGCTGTTTCAACACTTGGGTTTTTACGGCAAGTTAAATCCGGCAGTGATTCTTTCAACGTCAAACTACATGATTTTACACGTCGGATGGGCCCTTTTATGCAGAAAGGTCATAATACATTGTTCCCTTAAGCGTAATCCTGGTGTAACTAGAGCAACAGGTACTTGAGAAGTCTATTCGACATAGCTGGGTCCTTGTACTACCTCCTAACTAAACCCCTAACCCTAAGATTCAGCACTTGGATGCCACGCAGCTGTGGCGGGTGTTAGTTTTTTTGCTGCGCTCGTTGTTGGAACCTCTCCGTATCCAAGGAAGCCACAAACCCACATATTTAGGGGTCATATGTGTAGTAACACTGGAGGTCTCTTTCACAAATCGCCAGGCTTTGCATAGGTAACCCTAGTTACAAAAACAGGGATCTGCAAAGAGTTGGTTGCGGAAATACCTATATCGGACCATAGTCTAAAGTCCGAGTATCCCCTTGCCATAGTCCCCTATATCACCCCTTTAGGGGGTTTAGATCATAGCTCATATTGGATCATAGTTTCAGCCCAGTATCGGACAAACCTGACAGCCCAAAATCTCATGTCCGAAACCTTCATCTTCTTGGGCCACACGGGCGCCTAGTGTTTGGTTCTTGCTTGGCATATGGTGGCTTCCATTTTCTTTTCCATGATCCCTATATAACCCCAATATATACCCTATAATCCCTATATAACCCCTAAATAACCCAATGCGTAAGATGGGTATGCACCATGCGCGGATGCCACTTGGAGATCGGCTTCAATGGGTGTAGATCTTCGGATTCGGGCAGCTAGTTGGACCCCAACAGTAGGTAGAGTGATGGCTCAGAACCCTTTACATTGTTCTACAAACTTTGACGGTTCAGTTAAGCAACACCTTTCAACATGTCGTAGTTTCCCGACGATTAGGATCCCCCTATATATCCCAGTTCAGTATTATGCTTATTATGAGGACCCCAACAATGCTGCCCTTAATTAATGTTAGGAGATGTTAGGAGACTCCCATGTCAGCCCTGCAGAACTTGATCCTGACGCCTTATTAAAGCCATGGGGCTTAGGGTTTAGGGCGGGTCTAGGGCATTAATTTAATGTGCGGGCGAGTTATGTTGTACGAAAAAATAGTGGGCTTGTGGAATATAAGGAAATAGCACGGCAATTAAGTATTTCCTGGAGGCACAAAATACTTATCCAGAATAGTGGCTCTCTTGACTTCCTTGAGGTTTTGGGTCATTCTTGTACCTACCATTGAGATTCAGCTACGGCTTCTACAGTAGGTCTCAAGTCCCATTACACCCATCGCGACACAGACTTGGGTTCCTTGATTTCGGTGTTCCGGCTGAGGTCCGGAAAAAGGTCCCCGGAGTATGGGAAGGCTTCCAAAAAAATGATTCCGTTTATTAAGCCCTAAACCCGTTCAAATTTTGCCCAACAAGGAACTACGGCCTTGAACATTGGGGAGCAGATGCTCGCGGGGTCGAGACGACAAGGCGTTTCTTGCTCGAGTGGTTGCCACTTGTCCGGAGGCTGGGGTTGAGGGTTTAGGGGAGTCAGGCTAACGTTTCTGGGTGTAAAAGGTCAAAGCTCAGGACTAAGCAACTGGGCTGCTACAGTTCACATCATTTGGTTCCTTCATACTGCTATTACACTCGACGCTGTCGATTTTACAAGTGGATGTAAAAATTTTGCCCGAGGGCTGAGAAGTAGTTCCTTTCCGGGTATAGTCCCCCTTAAGTAGATAGAATATGGCTTTGGGTATATTATAATAAGATCCCCATATACCCCATATTCTATCTACCTAAGGGGGACTATAGTATAATATGACTTCTTGCAGGACTTCCCAGAGAAATCATCCCAGGAATTCTTTGGGAGCCTCGCATCAAGGTAGGGAAAGGGGAACCTCGAAACTTGCTTCTCTAGAGATTCACACAGGGTGGCTTCCCAAAATCTGAGGGTTTAGGCTTCATAGGGTTTAGGGTTGCTGCCCCCATGGAGTTTGAGCGGGTCCCTTTCTCGAACAACTCGCAAACCCGAAGCTTTAAACCCTAAAACCTGCAATCCAATCCTCATAGCTTCTGGTTCTCACCAAGCCAAGGTCCTTCACCTGCCGCTACGTCCCAGTGGGGCTGCTTGAGGCACCGCGCGATGAAGGGGCGCTTGAGGGGCTTTGGGACCTTTGGTTTAGGGTTTAGGGTGTAGGGGTATATTATATTGGGGGGAGTATAAGAGGAGTATACTCGGTTGCTGTTCAGGAACTTTTGTTGAGTCACTATGATAAGGACATATATTATTTACTAAAAACCCGCATTATGGTAACTTACGAAACCCTAAACCCTAAACCCTAAACCTTGTACCTTAAGTTCCTCAGCAGAGGCCCAGTATACTGTGTCCTTGCTTGGGACTGCGTAGGGTTTGTTCTGAGAAGGGTTGAAGGTTTTCGGCGTTTAGTCTTCAGGATGAATAGGGTAGGGTTTAGGGTTTAGGGTTTAGGGTAGGGATTGTAGAAAAAAGATCTAAAGTTGAATTCGAATCCAACAGACCTTCCTTCCAAAACCCTATAAACCCTAAACCGTAACCCACTGTCCTTGACTTTAGGCTTCCATGCACCCTAAACCCTTAAACCCTAAACCTTTGACCCTGGATGCCAGTTTTGGGATGAGGGCTGAGGGTTCAGTGATGGGGTCCCAGGGATGGGGGAGAGTAGGGTTTAGGACTGGATCAGGGCATTGGGTTGAGGAGTTGCAGTTGGGGTTTGGGTTTAGGGTCTAGGTTTTCGGGATTAGGGTTTCGGGATTAGGGTTTGGGGTATGGGATTAGGGTGAGCAACACCATGGAGCCTCGGAATGGTGAGGTCAGGCTCGCCAGGCCACCGACTGCCCTGCCTTTCATCCGTAAATAACTACGGGGGTTTAGGGTTTAGGGTTGGGGGTCTAACGTTTAGGGTTTAGGATTTAGGGTTAAGGGTTTAGGGTTTGAGGTCTGGGTTTCTAATCCCACTAACCTCCAAGCAGGACCATGTCAGACCTTACACCCCCCTGAAACCCAACGCGTAAGCCCTGAATCCCGAAGCGCCTGCCTCTAAGCCCCATGCCTTCAAGCCCAAACCCTAAACTTTTTAAGCCCTAAACTTGTTCAGGGTATTAGGGTTTAGGGTTTAGGGCCTAAGCCCTAAACCCTAATACCCTAAACGCCATGCAGGTGCAGCAGGCGAAGATCAACTGGCGCCCGCGTCCTTACGTGGGTCGCAGCGACCTCGAGACGAAGATGGCTTCCACGAACTCGAAGGCCTATATCAGTATAGGGTATATACTGGGGGTTATATAGGGATGATATAGGGATGATTGAAAAGAAAATGCAGACTACCATTTAGGCTTCAGGGTTTTGGGTTTGGGGTTCAGGGTTTAGAGTTAAGAGTTCAGGGTTTAGGGCAAGTGAATACATGCAAAGATCATTTGAGGTGCCCTAGACCATACATTATGCAAGGAATCTAGGAGCTATACGACCATAATATTGGTAATTGTTCAGGCTTCCGCACTGTGGGGTTAAGGCCCCAGGGAGGAGTTTAGGATTTGTAGGTTTTGTGTTCAGGGTTTCGAGTTTTGGGTTTGTTCATCTGATTTAGGGTTGGGGGTCAGTTTTTGCTGATGCAGGGAGTGTGACGGGCTTGGCAGGTGTGGGTTTGGAAGCCTCAGTTTTTGTTTGTTGATTCGTCGCTTCAGACTCATTGTTTTAGGACATGGGTCACAGTGCGGGGTGGCGGGTTATTGGCAGAGACCTGCGGCAGTTAGGAGATACTGCCGGAGATATATGGGATCTGTAGAAGACTTCTCTAAGGTTCCTGGGGTAGTTAGACAGGGTATTCTGGAAGCAGCTTACCTTGTTCTGCAGATCAAACAGCATTTACTTGAGTGGCAACGCACGCTTAGATTGGGGTTCCCATGCTTTGCAGACATTTGAAAATCTGTACTGCAACTCCCCAACGAACGCGAACGCCCACCGCACTCTCTTATGAGATGTGTGGGGTCCACAGGATGTTGTAGTGCAACATGCAAGCTTGTTTGCTCCCTAGGCCATCAGGCCTCTAACTCTAGTCCCGGTATTCCCCAAGCTGTAAAGAGTAAGCGTAGAAGCTAGTACAATTACCTGAGCTGTAATCTAAACTCCTGGAATCCCCCTTAATTACCCGCTTAACGCTTCCTTAGACAATCCCCTATATAACCCCCCTTCAAGGAGTTTAGACTATAGCTTACATTATCATCTCACGCCCACCTTCTTCCACAGTGTCAGGACTGGGTCGAGATCACAGAGATGATGTTGGGCAAGGCGTGCTAGAAACCCTCCAAAGCTCACCTGAAGCCCTCATAGGGCTAAACCCTCATTGGACTAACCCTAAGGGTGCAAGGACTCAAATATTAGGGCTTCAGGTCCCAAATACTGTTCGGATCATAGTATTTAGGCCCTCAAACCCTAATAGTTGAGTCCGTGGACCCTTCGGGTAAGGGTTGATCTTTGACGCCGTTGATACACAGCTTGGGCGGTTCTGCCTAAGGCCGGCGGAATCATTTGCACTCTTGTTTGCGAGTTCCTGTGTCCAAGCATTGCGCATCATATTGCCAGCGCTTTCGATTGCCCCCACGATCACGCAGAATTGCTTAGTCAGCAGGTAACATGTTGCCTGAATCAGTTGCGGGATTGCCACATCACAATTCCCCAAACCCTAAGCGTTCTTATCTATGTCCAAAACAAGTTCTATAGTCGTTACTGGCGCGGGTTTTCAAGAAGCGCACTTTTAGCGAAACCCATCCCGGGTCATTGTCGAATATTGGTGCAGTATTCTCATGTCAAATCATGCTTTCGACGCGGAAGCGGAATTTACGCCCTTGCGTAGGGAAAGGGCCGGCTCACTGGTCGATCCGATCAGAGGTGTTGGGGTTTGCGTCCCCCATGGGGTTGTATTAGACCCTAGATCCTAGACTGATTTTGGGAATCTTTGGCGCAATCAATCTTGACAGCTTAAATTGGTTTATCTAAGAGCTGTTTGAGGGCCCATAGAGGGGGAAGCTTGCCGAGGCCTATTTGGTATAGAATTTCCCAAAATAGGGGGACCCCAAGACGACCCCGACGTATTACAATCCTTCTTAGGTGGGACCCCTACATGGTACCCCTCAGTTGGGGAGCTCGGGGTTGCACCCCCTTTGATTCAAGATGTGCTGCGATTAGCATCACATTTTTGGGATCCGCCAAAAGTTCCTAGCCTAAACCCTAAACCCTAAACTCTAAACCCTAAACCCTAAACTCTAAACCGGGTAGGGAAGGAATAGAGAGAGCTGCCGCGATTAAAGCTTTAAGGCATGGAGCCAGGACTCCTTCAGCAATTCCCTGTGGGGTTAGGGATTAAGGGTTTAGGGGGTTAGGGGTTTAGGGCTTAGGGTTTAGGGTTTAGGGGTTTAGGGGTTAGGGTTTAGGGTTTAGGGGTTTAGGGGTTTAGGGTTTATAGGGTTTAGAATTTAGGGTTTAGGGTTCAATTAGGGTCTCAGGGTTTAGGGTTTACGGTTCAGCGTTTCCTCTATCATCCCAAGACCAATAAGCCTTATAGTCCATTCCTTGTCATCAGATTTCTGTCCCGGTCACTGCTCCAAGTGCAAGAAGCCCAAAAAAGATTTCAGGCTGAGCAAGGCTTATAATTTACAACCTCAAAAGCTGCCGAAACACCTCCACTCTAAAAACGAAATATCCGTGGTCGAGGTTTCGCAGTAGGGGTCCAAGGAACCAAGTATTAGGGTTTTAGTGCTAAAGCACTATAAATCTGAATGGTGTTCGGGATCTAAAGCCTCAATGTTGGATTCCTTCGCCCCATAGGGTTCTATGGGGATCTAGGGTTCCTGATAGTGAGCATTCAGGCCTCAGTCGAGGTAGTTGGGTTTGGGTTTAGGGGTTTAGGGTTTAGGTACGAACGTGTTGGTTTGAATTTCCCGGGCTCTTGTTTTGTCATCTTGCTCCTGCCTTTCAACTCGTTCGTTGAGAGGTTGCATACCATTTCTGGTAGCTACCCTCCCTAAGATCAACATGGAGACTATAAAGCACTTGTCTCAAATGACCATGGTCCTTTTCGGGTCCTCGTGGGGATCCACGTGAGGTCGGGGGGGTTGTATCACAACCCTTGGCAGGTCCCCGATGGCTTCTCATTCGTGCCGAAGCACAAGTCAACCGGCCTGCATCAAATTGGGGTTTCCCAAAATTAGGGGCACCTTTTTTGGGGGTCCCTATAAATTCTAATATGTTGGGATCTATATGGGGGTCCCTTGTTTAGGGAAACTACCAAATGAGTTGAGATTGCGCGTTTAGGGATTGTTGCTTGGCTAGATTCTAAGATCCTAGTAGGATATAGTCCCCCTTAAGTAGATAGAATATGGTGTATATGGGGATCTTGCTGTAATTGTGGGGAATCCATATTCTATCTACTTCAGGGGGACTTTAGGGCTACCGCGGCTAACCCCATGGTTGCTTGGAGCCATCCCTCAGCTCCTAATCTCGGATGCTTGAGAATTTGTGTTCCCAGTGCCAAGCAGGAAACCTAAATTGGCCCTAAACTATAGCATGTGGTACCTAGAGCCTCTTGTTTATTGAGTCTTTGTCTGCAGGGTTCGGGGCCCAGGGATTCGTGTTGAAGGTGATTTGGGAGTGCTTGCAAATGGTCACAAGAATTCGTGCTGAAAGTGGACAACATTCTCCTCAACTGAAGGTACAGGAGTAGTGTAAAGTCAGGTTGTAAGTTTCTGAAGTAAGGTTATGAGTGTGATCAAAGTGACTATAACCTTGTGTGAGGAAACAGCATGCCCTGAATCCTAAGCCAGAAATCGAAATCTAAACATTAGAGCCTAAACAAACCCATGAAGCCTAAACCCCTAAACTCTAAACCCTAAATCCTAAACCCTAAACCCCCATAAGCTCTAAAGCCTGACCTTAAGCCTGATACCCTAAATTGGAAAACCCCTGCCTACAAGCCTGAACCGACCCCAAATCCTATGCGCTAAGTTGAAAGCCCATGAACATGGTTTAGGGTTTAGGGACGACCCCAACCCCAAACCCTAAACTTGGGTGGCAATGCGATGTATCGACAGCAGCTGCCTGAGCTGCAACCCTTTCCCCAACCTACGCTTCAGGGTTTAGAGTAATTAAAAAAGTTTAGGGCTTAGGCTAGAGGAGTTCAGGGTGAGGGTTCTGGATTTCAGAGTTCCACTCGCCGGACAGGTAGTTGATCCAAATGCCTGTTCCCCAAATGGTCATTGTAGAAAATATGTCACGCCATATTCTCCCGCATAGACGTAGAGCCCATGGCCACAATCCCCGCACCCTGAACCCAGCTCCTTTGCCCTAACCCTTAGATACCTAAACTCTAAACCCTACACCGCCCGAAGCCCTAAAACTTGCGCTAAACCGGAAACCACCCTAGCCAAAGCACCCTAAAATGAAATCCCCATAACCCTAAACCCTAGACCCTAAACTCTAGAGTGTAAGCCCCAAGCCCCAAAAACCTAAACCCTATAGTGTAAGAACATGGAAGCCCCAAATGCTCCCGCATTCCGCGTGCTTTTCAAGGTCCAATGCCTACCAGCCAGAAGGTGGCGCACCACCTGAAGCTAAGGTCGAGCCCAGCTGAGGGTTCGACTTGGAGGGGTTTGGGGATTTAGAATTTAGGGGAGTTTAGGGGCTTAGGGGTTTGGGGATTGGGAGTTTAGGGGTTTGGGGGTTTAGAGTTTAGGGGATTAGGGTTTAGGAGGTTTAGGGTTGATGGTGCTCGTATGGTCTACATGGTTCATTGGCTTACAGGGGTTTTAGATTTTGTAAGTTTTAGGGTGTAGGGTTGTAGTCGGCAGAGAGAACTTTTGAAGTAGGCTCATAGGGGTTCAGGATACAAGTGCATGCAGGCTGGCTGCAATAGTTAGAAGACGTAGGAAAATAGTTTGCCCAAGATCGGTTTCGAAACATAACAGGACGTATTCTAACCCTGTTCTATTTTTTGTCGCCTACAGACGTTTCAAGTGGCCATGTGTATGCAGCAACAGGACTTGCAATCAGGTTTCGTGATGTTTTACAACATGGTGGTAATTATCAACCTCCAGGCCACGCTTTCAGTTTGGGTGGCTGATCTCAAGTTTCAAGTTTTAGGGTTCATTGGTAAGTTCCCCAAATCCTCTTAGTACTGACTAACTAGGGATACTGTTCAGAATTATGTGTTCTTCCGCTCGAGCCCTACATGCCCTAATATACCACAACGTAATCAACCCGATGGGCCATGCAAGACATGGGCCTATATTCCCCTACTTGAGTCAAGAAGGACTATAATCATTTTGAATCGGATTCTCGCGCAGATCATAGTAATAGTAGCATCATACGCGGACTTAACGAAAAAAGGATGGGTAAACATGTTGACCCTAAACCCTAAACCTTGCCCTGATCCTTCTTCCTAAGGCCCTATAAGGCCTACGCCAACCTGAAGCCTAACGCAGAAACAATCCCTACGGGTCCAAGTACCCCATAATGTGGTACTTGGGGAATACAGGTCTTGGGGGAAGTATATGAGCTATAGTCT